>PVLC010039737.1:0-14243 GCA_004027655.1 Graphiurus murinus
CTGGCTTCACAATGTAGGAACTGTTTGTCTTGTTTTCTACTCTATTCCCAAATCTTGGCTCATAATGGTGCACAGTAAATATTTGTGGAAGAAATGGCAATATAGTTGGTGTAAATCATGCTTACTTAGTATGTATAAATATAACATTTTTCCTTTTGCTAACTTTCATATAGAGAGTCTTCCAAAATAGCAGTTGTGCCTTTTTTTTTTTTAAATGACGACATACCTTCTGCTTGCATGTATTCTAAAGATCTGGAGCCTGGGTATCCAGATGTTATGCCTGTTTTTTTTTTTTTCTCTTCAGCTTGTGCATGGCAGCTATTATTTTGCTATTTCCCAGGCTTATAATTCCAGAACCCACAACAGGAGTAAGCAGACAGTAATCAATTTCTACGTAAGCCTTGCAATATGTTTTATTTTTGTTGGTACAGCGAACAAGACTTGCTTCAAAAGTGCAGGATCCTAGTGTGAGTTCTGAGGAATTGTGCCATCGCTTCGTATCTTATGGAACTGATGGTGCAGGGAGTTTACCTGGCTGTGTCCAAGGTCAAATGACTAGTTTATTTAGTAGATCCAGTTACCTGCCTCTCAGTCAATGCTCTTTCTGCTGTAGCACCCTTGGCAGAATGTCAGGTTTTTGTTTACCAACACTTTGTTGTGCATGTTGAACATTCATGAATGATTGTTCCTTACATACACATATTTTGTACTCACTCCAGCAGTGCTCAACACTGGTGGCATGAAGTGCTTGCTCCTCTGCAACTCAGACGGAGGTGGCACTCAAGTTGAAGGATGCCGTATGCTGCCTTTTTTTTTTTTTTTCAATATGCTTTTATCAGTGTATTATGGTATCACATCATAATGTAAATCATGTTGACACTGACATACATGCACATAGCAGCCTATTTATTTATTTATTTATTTATTTATTTATTTATTTATTGTACTGGTGATTGAACCCAGGGGCATTCTACATCCCCAGCCCTTTTATTTTTTTGTTTGTAAACAGGGCCTTGCTAGGTTGTTAAGAGTTGCACTAAGTTGCTGAGGCTGGTCTCAAACCTGTGATCCTTCGGTCTCAGCCTCCCAAGTACTGGGATTACAGATGTGTGCCACGCCATGCTTGGCTCAGTGTGCTCCCTTTCAAAGGGGCCATGTGATTTGGGCAAAGGCTCTGTAGTAGTGCATTTGGGCACCAAACCTCTCTGCCTACCCCTGTAGAGGGCATTGGACTTTGAAACAAGTATTCCCATTTCATATACCCAAGAATGCATTTGGGGTGGGATGGGAAGTCAGGTAATTTGAGGTAGAATGGCAAAAGAAGAGGAGCTTTGCCCCACCAGAGTGCTTTTCTTATTCCCTGCTCTTGAGTTAAAACCCCCTTTTAGGCCTTCTTCCATGAAAACAGCTTCAAAACTAGAATGCTAACTTGCATACCATACACTTCAACCAGTTAACCAGAGCTTTGTTTATTTTTTTTTGTTGCCTTTAATAACAGAAGGAAACATGTCCATCATCTGTTTGATTTTGTTTTGTGGTGCTGGAGTTTAAACCCAGGTCCTCACACATTCTAGGCAAGTGCTCAATCATTGAGATACATGCCCAATCCTTTTTTTTTTTTTTTTTTTTTTTTAAAGACAGGTCTCACTCTGTGGTCTAGGCTGGCCTTAGATTTGTGATCTTCCTTGTCTCAACCTTTCAATTAGCTTGGATTACAGGCATGAAGCACCATGCATGGTTACATCCCCTCTTTTAAAAGTATTCAAACAGGCTGGGCATGGTGGCACACACCTGCAACCTAGTACTTGGGAGGCTGAGACAGGTGGATCCCAGGTTCAAGGACAGTCTAAGTTACCAGCAACTTAGACTCTCAGTAACCCAGTAAGACCCTATTTCAAAGTAAAAAATTTTAAAAAGGGCTAGGGGTTTAACTGGGAGATAGAAAGACCCCTGAGTTCAATCCCCAGTACCACACATGCAGAAACAAACATAAATAAATTTAAAAAAATACGTAAGTACTCAAACGTATGTGTTCCAAAGGAATATCCTTTATTCTCTTGCTTTGGGAACACAAATACTGCAAAAACTTATATTTGTGTCAATATTTTCAAATAGAATCATAAAATGTAAGAAGTATGTATTTTTAACATCAAATTATAGTAAGCACGAGTTAGGGAGACTACTCAGTGAAGAACGGCTCCCTAGAGGCCAGGTTCTGTGAAGCCCCTTCCCTCCTTTTGCTATAGGTCCCTTGACCATAATGGTGAACCTAGAATAGGATAAGCCCACCTTACTACTGCCTCAGCCTACCCTCACCCTTCAGCTTTTAGTGTGTACGTGGTGTGTGTGTGTGTGTGTGTGTGTGTGTGTGTGTGTGTGTGTGTGTGTATGTGTATGGGGGCAACAACAGTAAAAACAAACACCAAGCCATGGTCACATTGTCCACGTTGAACAAATTTGAGCCCTTTGGTAGGATTAGTATAGAAGCAATGAGAAAACTGTTCTTCTCTTCATTGTGTTTGGAGTATTGGCAAGTTTCAAATCCAGAGCCATTTGCAGTCATGGTTCCAGCCTTGTGGAGATGGAGTCTGCCAACAGAAACAATGCCAACAAGTTGCTTGGAGTGGGCCAAGGGAATAGGAATTGCATCTACTAAGTGATATTCCAGGTGTCTTTCAGGCAGTGGTGGTAAAACTACAGCATACTCAAGAATTCCCTGAGTGTCTGTTTAAAAAGGCAGATTCTTGATCTTGACCCCTGACTGAGTCAGACTCCCTGGGGATCCACTATTCTGTATTTCACACCTACATCCCATGTGCTTCCAATATTCTTGGGTGCAGTTGATTTGATAAGCTCCTGTTCTTTTATGATGTTGGTTTGCACTTAGGTACAAGTAAAGTGTAGCTTTATTGCAATTAAAAAGGTTATGGTCACCAAAGGCCAAATATGAGACCATATTTTTTGTGGCAAATAATTTGTTGAAAAGAAACTTTCTTTTCTAAAGATGTGATTTTGGAGGTGACTGGGGGGACCTTCTAGAGGTCATCAAAAATCAGTAGTCTCTAGTCATATTTCTCTCCTCTCGTGTGCTCCAGGGCTGCTGCGGTAGTGCTCTCTGTTTCTTCCTCCCACAGCCTGAATGACTGGTTGAGTACTAATCTCTTTATTTAAAAAAGTAGTCTATCCAGTTTTGGAGGAGGGGGCTCCTTGGTTACCAACACAGCTATCTTTTCCCCCAATTATTTTCCATGCATTATGCCTTGATTCAAGATATGGAGTGCAAAGAAGTCCCAAAGATAAAAGTATGGCCAAATCTTATCTCCCTCCCTCCCTTCCTTTTCTGTAGTACAGGGGATTGAGTCTAGAGCTGTTCTAAATCCATCATATACCCCCAGGCCTTTTTATCACTAGGTTGTAGAGAGTCTTCCTAAGTTGCTGAGGTTGGTTTCAAACCTGAGATCCTCCAGCCTCAGCCTCCCAAGTATTAGGATTACAGGCATGTACCACCTCACCTGTCTCCTATATTTCTTGCTGCTAGATTTTTTTGTGTGTTTGAAACAAATGCCGAGGCTATCTGGAAATAAATATTTAGTCTTACTCAGACCTTGGTGGATACTTGAACTAGTCAGGTTTTCATCGCTGTGACCTGATAAGAACAATTTAGAGGAAAAAAAATTCATTTGGGCTTATGGTTTTAGAAGTCTCAGTCCATGGTTGGCCAGCTTCAAGGCAGAAATTACGGCAGATAACAAAGTCTAATTAGAATTAAACTCAACACTACACCTCAAACCGATACCCCGTGACACATTGTCCAGACAGTCACATGTCACTCAAGGCCCTCACATAAAAGTAGAAGAGATATTCATTCCCACAAATGTACAGATCTCAGCATAGAAATACAAGACATATGAGAAATAAGCAATATGATACCCAAGGTTTATAATTCTATAGAAACAGAATATATCAAAGTGGATGGAGCTGGATGTGGTGGTGCATGCCTATAATCCCAGCACTTGGGAGGCTGAGACAGGAGAATCACAGGTTTGCAGCTAGCCTGAGCAATTTAGCAAAGCTCTCAGCAATTTAGTGAGACCCCATTTCCTCCCCCCACCAAAAAAAAAAAAAAAAAAATATATATATATATGGCTGGGGATGTAGTTTAGAGGTAGAATGCCCCTGGGTTCAATCCCCAGGACCAAAGCGAAGTTGTGTGTGTGTGTGTGGGGGGGGGATAAAGAATTTAAAAGAATACTTTTTAAAAAGTTCAGTGTATTCCAAGATAATTTAAACAATTGAATAAATCAAGGAAGATAATGCAGTATATGAATGAGAAATTCAGTAAGAAGATAGAGATTTTGAAAAGAACCAAACAAATATTTGAAATGAAAAGCTCAATAAGTTAAATAAAAAACTCAATCAAAAGTCTCGCCAACAGACTACATGAAGTGAAATAAAAGATCAGACTTTAAAGCTAAGTCTAATATTACATTTAGACAGTAATAAAAATAATGACTAGATCATGTAAGATCTCTAGGACACTGTTAAAAAATCAAACATCTGCATAATTAAAATAGCTGAGAGAAGTTATAGGTTAAAGACATAGGAAACTGATTCAATGAAATAATAGCCAAAAAAAAAAAAAATTCCAAGTTTTGGAAAATGCATGGACATCCAGGTGTAGGAGGTATTTAGAACCTTGAATTGGTATGACCAGAAAAGAACCTCTCATGATATATTACCAGTTAAAGAGAAGCACCAAGTTTCATTAAAAGGCAAACCTGTTAGACTAACATCAGATTGCTCAGTACAAACTCTAAAGGCCAGGAGGGCACAGAATGATGCAGTTCATATTCTATAAACAACAACAATAATACCCCTGCCAAAATTGCTTGCTAACCCAGGAAAGTTCTCCTTCAGAACTGAAGGAGAAATAAAGACCTTCCAAGATATGCATAAACTAAACCAGCATTACAGAAGAAACCTAAAGCCTACACACAGAAGAGGAATCTAAATAACACAATCAGGATAGCCTAGGAAAGAATCAGTCTCACTAGAAGAGTAGATAAGCAATTGAGAATTAGGAAAGAACCAAATGTTCTTAATTCAGAAATCCATCAAACCTCTAAGATGATCAAAGAGAAAGAAATGAACATAGATGATGGAAACATACCAGAACCTGTGGGATTCAGTAAAAGCAGCACTGTGAGGGAAGTGTTGACAGTGAATGCCTATATCAAAATATAGATCTCAAGCGACTTAGAGACAAGAACACACCAGAGCCAAAATTAGTAAAAGAAAGAGTAAAGGTCATAGTAGAAGTAAATGGAATAGAAACTAAAGAACAGTATAAAACACCAGTGAAACAAAGTTGGTTCTTTAAAAGAAAAATTGGAAAACCTTTAGCTAACCAAAAGAAAGAGAAGACATAAATAAAATTAGAGATTTAAAAGGTTGTCTTACAACAGATACCACTGAAACGCAAAGGATCATTAGGGAATATTTTGAAAATATGCCAATCATATTGGAAAATGTAGAAGAAATGAACAAATTTTGGGACAAATAGGGCTTGCCAAAATTGAACCAAGATAGTGTGTGTGTATATATATACATATATACATATGTATATATGTATATATGTATATATATATAAACCAACCAAATAGGTTGACAAGAAGTAATGAGATTAAAGCAATAATAAAAAGTTTCTCAACAAAGAAGAGCCCATGATTGGGCGGATTCACTTTAATTTCACCAGACGTTTAAACAGAATTAACACCAGTGCTTTTCAAACCATTTCATAAAACAGAAAGGGAAGGAATTCTTCCAGACATTCTGTGAAACCAGTATTACCCTCTTGGCAAAACATGATAAGGACACAACAAGAAAGAAAAGTATAGACCAATGTCCCTAATAAACATAGATGCAAAAATTCTTAATAAATGACTTGCAAATTAAATTCAGCAACACATTAGAAAGACCACACACAATAATCAATATGGTTTTATTCTAGGGATGCAAAGGTGGTTCAACATATGCAAATCAATAAAATAAATAGAATCATATAAATAGAATCAAGGATTAAAAATCATATGATCAACTCAAAACATATAGAAAAAGCTTTGCTAAAATTACCATTCCTTTAGGATAAGAGCCCCAAATAAGTTAGATATAGAAGTAAAATACCTCAACATAATAGAGGGTATCTATGACAAATGCATAGCCAACATTATACCAAATGGGAAAAAAACCGAGGCAAGGGCATCCATTCTTACCACTCTTATAACAGGTATATATAGGATAGAAGGAAATAAAATTATCTGTGTTTACTGATGATATGATTCTACACATAGAAAATCCTAGAGACTCCACCAAAGGACTTTTAAAAAAGATAAACATAGCAATATATAAAATCAACATAAAAAAAAACCCAGTAGCTTTTCTATATACCAATAATGAAATTGCTGAGAAAGAAGTTAGGAAAGTAATCCCATTCATAATAACCGCATACAAAAATAAAATGCCTAGAAATAAACTTAACTAAGGATATGAAAAATTCTATAACGAAATTTGCAAAACTCTAAAGAAGGGAATTGAAGAAGAAATGAGAAGGTGGAAAGACCTCATGCTCATGGATTGGGAGAATCAATATTGTCAAAATGATCAGGGTACCCACAGTGATCTACAAGTTCAGTGAAATCCCTTTCAAAATATCAGAAACATTCTGCCATGCATGGTGGTGCACGCCTGTAATCCCAGTAGTTGAGAGGCTGACACAGAAGGATTGCAGATTTAAGACCAACCGTAGCAATTTAGCGAGACTCTTAGCAACCTAGCAAGACCCTGTTTAAAAATTAAAAAAATAGGGCTGGAGGTGTATCTCAGAGGGAGAATACTCCCAGGTTCAACCCCCCAGGAGGGGGGCCTCCTACAAATTAATGATATTCTTCACATAACTCAAGAAAACAATTGTAAAATTTACATGGAAACATAAAAGATCGTGAATAGCCTGAGCAAACCTCAGCAAAAAAAGCAGTGCTAGAGACACTATAATACCTTATTTCAAAGCACACCACAGCACCACAGTAGCAAAAGCAGCATGATATTGTCATAAAAACAGACATGTGGACCAGTGGATGAAAGTAGAGGATCCAGAAACAAATCTACATGTTTTAAGTCAACTGATTGTGAATAGGGGTGCCAATCGAATACATTGGATAAAGGACAGCCTTTTCAGCAAATGGTGCTGGGAAAAACTGGATATTCACATGCAGAAGACTGAAATCTAACCCCTCTTACCCTGCACAGAGACCAACTCAAAATAGATCAATACCTGGAACTTTGAAACTACCAGAAGAAAACACAGGGAAAACACTTCAAGATACTGGCAGAAGCCACAATTTCCTGGATAGGATTCCAATAGCTCAGGAAACAGAAATAAGAATTAACAAGTGTGATTACATCAAGTTAGAAAACTTTTGCGCAGCTAAGGAAACAGTCAACAGAATGAAGAAACAACCCACAGAATGACAGAAAATTCTTGCCATCTGACAAAGGCTTAAAATCCAGAATATACAAAGAACTCAAAAAGTATAACAAAAAACTAAGTAATCCAATTAAAAATGGGTAAATGACCTGAATAGACTTTTCTCAAAAGAAGTACACATGGTCAATAAATAATTTAGTCATCAGGGAAATGTCAATCAAAATTACATTGAGTTTTCATCTCATCTTAGTTAATGCCTACTATCAAAACCAAAACAAACAAAAAACTGGCAAGGATATGGAGAAAAAAGGACCTGTTTACACTATTGGCGGGACAGTCACCATAGAAAACAGTTTGGAGATTCCTCAAAAAACTAAAAATAGAACTACCATATTATCCAGCTGTACCACTCGGTATTTATCCAAAGGAAATGAAGTTTGTATACAAAAGCAGTAACTGCATACCCATGTTCAATGTGGCACTGTTCTTTTTTTTTTTAATTTTTTTTTTTTATTTTTTAGCATGGAATTTTATACATTTCTTGGGTACAACAGGGTTAATTACACATTTTTGTTGGGTACAAACTAGTACAGGTAAAGACATCCATGCACATATTTCTCATTAACCCTTCCCCAATTCCCACCCACCCTCCTCCTATCTCCTGGTCAGTTTAGTGATTGGGCACTGTTCTTAATAGCAAAGATGTGAAATCGGCTCCTGAGATACCTGTCAGGAGATGAATAGATGAAGAAAATATGGTATATATGCACAATGGAGTATTATTCAGCCATAAAGAAGAAAGCTAAATCCTGTCATTTGCAGGAAAATAGATGGAACTGAAGGACTGCATCTTAGGCAAAATAAGCCAGACCCAGAAAGACAAGAATCACCTGCTTCTCTTGTATGTGTGAAGACCTGAAAGTAGAAGAGGGAACGGAAACAGGGGAGGGGGAGATGGGAGGAAGAGAAGGACAAGAGACAGTAATAGGAAGGGTAGACATGATGCATGCCTGAATGGAAAGTCACTGTGAATCCCATTAATTTGTACAATCCACGTGAACTTGCTAATCTAAAAATTATTTTTAATGATCTTTTGGCTGATGGTTCAAAGATTGGGTCTCCCTTTAATTCTGTTGGAAGCAGTCTGACTCATGAAAGCACTTGTGTCCCTGCCTGTAGAGGTCTTCACTTCCTACTCATTTCTTGGCACCCAGAACAGTTTCCTGTGGCTCTCCTGGAAGTTTGGCACAGAGATCTGCATGTAGGGTGGTGGCTGGGAGCATGCTCACCTTAGAGAGAGAGAGAAGGACAGTCAGGAGAGAGAAGGAGACACTCTCAGGCATGCTAGTTTTAGGAAAGAGGATACAAGGAAGTTGCAGATAACATTTCTTTCCTTTAGAATTTCCATGGACCCTAAACGCTGTACCCAGACCAATTTGATGACCACTTGATGTAACATGTAGCATGCCAGTAAGATTTCAGGTTTTATCATTCCTCAGCTTTGTGTATTCAAGGGCTCAGTATTAGCTTCTGAAAAATGTAGGTTGGGGGCTAATACACATCTGAACTTACATGGGAAAGTGAGTTTTATACTGAAGTGCTGTTTCTAGCATGAACCTAAACCAGGGAGTCCAGCTTATGTGTCATTCTGAAGCTGATTTGTGGAGTCACTTAGATGGCCAGCATTCCTTCAGGAGGAGAGCCTGCCAAAGGAGGCCTGGACTGACAGCTCGGGGAGGGAGTTTGATGAGAGGTGGCCACTACTTTATGTTTTATTACTAAGTTGCAGAGGGCCTCACCAAGTTGATGAGGCTGGCGGTGAACCTGTGAGTCTCCTGTCTCAGCCTCCCAAGTACTGGGATTAGAAGCATGTGCCACCATGCCCAACTTTTAAAAAAAAAAATTGAAAAAGGGTCTCATTAAGTTGCTGAGGGTCTTGCTAAGTTGCTGGGGCTGGCCTCAAAACTCTGATCTTCATCTCAGCCTCTCAAGTACTAAGATTACAGGCATGTGCCACCACCCTGAGCTACCCTTGTTAATTCTACACGGGTCAACTACTTAGCCTAGTTATAATTAGTTTGTAAATTAGTTAAAAAGGAATAATTAAAATTAAGGTGGAAGCCGGGCTTGGTGGTGCACGCTTGTAATCCCAGCATTTGGGAGGCTGAGACCGGAGGATCTGAGTTCACGGTCAGCCTCAGCTACCTAGTGAGGCATTCCACAACTTAGTGAGACCCTGTTTCAAAATAAAGAATAAAAAAATAGGGCTGGGGATGTAGCTCAGAGGTAGAATGCCCCTGAGTTCAATCCCTAGTACCACAAAAAAAAAAATAAAAAATAAAAATAAATTAAGATGGAATTTTTGTTTTCTCCAGTCTTAATTTATCTTTCTACAGTCCATCGGGCAAATGTTAATTTAGCTGCTAACCTTCACTGAGTATTTGCAAAGCACTTAATTTAGTTTTATAAAAGTAGTCATTTTTTACCCTCATTGCATTGGTTTATGAAATAATAAATTACATAATTACAAGAGCAAACGACCAAAAACAAAAACAAAAACAACCAGGTGTGAGAACAAACAAAATGCCATGTGGTTAAGTATATTATTATTGGAGGAGTACTTAGTTGTAAACACTCACTTCTGGGAGGGCGTCACACACATACTTTACAGAGGAAAAGTAGGTATTCTTGACAGAGTGAGGTGAGTGAAGTCGACTAAGAGTTTAAAATGTATGTAATTAGCTTTATTTTGTTGAACTTTGTTTTGATTATTTTTTCCAATAAATATGAATCCTGTATTGGTTTTCTTTCCTATTGCATGCAGTATTGACTGTTGTAATGATCTGTGTGTTTTATTCATGTCATCCATTGGGGGATTTAGCATAAATTTTTCAAATGAGTTTTAAGTAGGGACAGAAGCTTGAATGTGGAACTTGTTTTCTGTGACTATACTAGAAGCTTTTCTCTGTCGGAGAGTGAATGGTAGAACTGGTAATGACTGTATTGGCTTAGATTCTGCCAGGCTATGAATTTTCCTAAGTAATAGGGAACAGAAGTCTTTAAAAAATTGTGAACTGAGTTTTTTTTTTAAGGTGAAATGAAAGCGAGACTGTACAGGAAATTAAGTTTTGGGGTGAGGAAGTGGTATTGGTCTGATTTAAATCATTAATATTCCTTTAATGAGGGGTTATATGAAAAATGTTAGGCAGAAAGTGTGATGCCAGTTAAAAACCATGCATGTGAAATGTGTTTAGTTTGAACAAACTGTATTTGGAACTGAACAGAGAGGGAAAGGAAAATTCCTACATGGAGGGAATTAGCTGTCAATCTCAAGGGTATGGGAGCTGGTGTGCCATAGCTCTTGATTTGCTTTTCTCTAAAGACCAATACTTGACTCTGAGATTTGTGATTTTAGTTTGTGAAATTTTCCTCAAATTAGTATTTAGTGTTCTGGGAGCATTTTCTTTTGCTGGGAGTGTTGTGAATGTCTATATTTGCATGTTGTAAATTTTAAAAATATACCATTTGTTTCTTTTCTTTTAGAAGCTAGGAACATTTCTAATGTAGTTGTAAAAACTTACGTTCATGTTTAAGTTCCTATTAGTCTCCTGTCTTCTAGATCTGTAAGGTGAGAACGTTGAAAAGGTCAGGTAATGTGCCTAGTTTCTTTGAGGAAAGACAGTGAACCGGGAGCATTAATGTCGAGATATGTTTTAATCCTAGGTATGGGATCAATCTCTTTGCAGTAGGGAGGCAAGAAAATATTCATTCCAAACATATTGTTTGGCCCAGGAGTTCTGTGCTGTTAATGAATGTTGTGGATGGACTGAGGACTGAAAGCATAGAGGGCCTCCATGGGTGGAGAGATTTACACCCTCTTTTACCCTTGTGAAGTCCTGAGCACCTGACATCATGGCACATGTTGTGCGGTTATGCTTTTGCACGTTCAGATGCAAGGACTGCGACCTTCTAGTGGATATGAATATAAGCTCTTGTAAACTATCTTTTTCCTTTTCTATAGAATTACACTTGGTGCACGCGGTAAATTGCTGAGGCTAGCCGTGAACCTGCGATCTTCCTTTTTTAGCCTCCCAAGTACTGTCATTACAATGTGCACCACCATGCCCAGCTTGTTTGTTTATTTAAAGTGATTTCAGAGCGAGGCATGGTGGTGCACGCTTGTAATCCCAGTACTTGGGAGGCCGAGACTGGAGGATTCAGGTTCGAGGCCAGCCTCAGCTACTTAGTGAGGCCCTTTGCAACTTAGTGAGACTCTGTTTCAAAATAAAGAATAAAAAATAGGACTTGGGGTATAGCTTGGAGGTAGGATTCCCCTGAGTTCAGTCGCCAGTACCACACACACAAAAAAAGTTATTTCAGGTAGGGCATAATGGCCCACTCCTATAATCCCAAGTACTCTATGAAGCTGAAGCAGGAAAATCTTGAGTTTATAGCTCCCTTCAGCAACATAGAGAGACTTGTCTCAAAACAAAACACAGTTATTCTGAGACTCATGAGATGAAGTATAAAACATTAAAAAAAGAAAAAAAAAAAAAGACTCACTTCTGAATTCTGACCTCTGATGGTAGAGAAAACACACCCAGTATTTATAATAAAAGGTCAGATTCTCAGAAAGTCCCCCCCCCCCCCAGGAACATTCTATCTCCAAGTCACACACCCAGCTCTTTTTATTTTTTATTTTGTAACAGGATCTCACTAAGTTGCTGAGGTGGACCTTGAGCCTGCCATCCTCTTGTTTTAGGCTTCCCAAAACTGGGATTACAAGTGTGTGCCCCCACACCCGGAGGTGGCGGCAGTGGCTTCTTCTTTTTCTCCTCCTCCTCCTCCTCCTCCTCCTCTTCCTCCTCCTCCTCCTCCTCCTCGTTGTTATTATTATTATTATTATTATTATTATTATTATTATTATTGCTTTGCAGCATTTTGGTAAACCTATAGCAACATTTATACAAAACTCACTGAAACTAGCTTTGTTTTTGGGATCTGACCAGGTGAGAAAAGGTAGAATCTATGTAGGATCCTGTATATGCTGATGCTAGTCTTCCAATTGAATTTATAAACTTTCTATTAAAACAGTTTCTGAAGCAAATACCAGTTTTTTTTCTTTCTTTTTTTTTGCACAACTGCATTGTTACCAAGAAAAAATGGATATATTACTTGTAGAGTAACCACGGGGGGCTGTTGTGGGTGCTTAAAAACAAAGCTCATCAGGAACGTAAAACTTATCCTAAGTGTTGTGCCAGCCACTGGGCTCATAGGTCTTCTCAGAATGTCTCATTCTCCTACTTCTTAACACCACAGACCGGAGCAGGAGACGTTCTAGCAGCTCCATTCTAGTGAGCAGTGGGGCCACAGATAGGAGGTGGTTGTGAGGTAAAGGTTACTCTGCTTCACATGAGTGATGTCAGCCTTTAATTAAAAAAAAAAAAAAAAAAAGAAGAAGAAAGAAAACAGTTTGGTTGCCTAGGAAACAAAAAGGCTAGAAGAAGCACTTGCTAACTTTTATCTCAACTCTACCTGGTATCTCCTGGGTGGTCTTTGGCAACTTTACTTGAAGTCTTGGCTTAACTTTAATTTTTTTCCCCTGCTACATAAGATTACAAATGCTTCTTTTTCTAGCGTGTCCTAAGAAGACTCTGAGGTGACTAAAATTCTTTGTAAATGAGACTCCAACTATTAAAGAAAAATCTTGAATCATCTTTTGCTACTGTTGCTTACTCCCCTCCCCCAGTAGACTTCTGAGAATTGATCAGAGTTTTCTAAAAGGAGTGTGGTTACCATGTGTCAGTAAGAAAACATGAAAAATAAGTAATCCTTAGACCTTACAGTCATAAGGGATCCTGGTGGGTGGATCTGATGACTTGGCAACTGAGAGAGGGAAGCAAGTACGATTGTTGATTCAATCAGACCAGGTGCAGTATTCCTGTGTGCACCCAGGGAGGTGTGGATCGAATATCGACTTAATAATAAACATGGATTTCAACAAGTCACAAAAGTCTAGTGCTACATAAATCCTGGGTCTTTCTTCTTTGTCTGTAGGGTGTGGCACTAATATTCAATAAAAAGTAGTACCAGCTGTCAAAATGGGAGGTTGTAGTGGATGCATTTATGGCTTGTTTCTTTCTTAGGATTTGTGTTTGGGGGCCTCCAGGTGTTTGTATTATCACCGGGATTTTATAAAGATTGATTTTAGTGGAATTAGCTCTCTGTTGAATAATAAAGTTAGAAACTGTCATCTTGATCATTCAGCAATTTTTTTTTTTTCCTCTCTGATTCTGGAATTTTAGCTACTGCAACTTCGAAGGTTGCTCTGGATTTGTTTTCAGTAGAAAATGTCACGGGAAAGTCTGGTTGTTAAATTCATGATAAACCAGGGGAATTTATAGGGCTCAAAATGTTGGGTAGATTCCTTCCATTAGAAGATATTTCTTCTGGACTTTTTCCTAAGGAATGCAGTTCCATGTAATAATTTACCAAAGGGGAGTTGGGAAAATAAAATATCACTCTTTGGAGAAAGGAGGCAATGTCTGTGTGTGTGTGTGTGGGGGGGGGTATTTTAAAGCAGTCTTCCTTTTGTAGCAATGCATTGATTTAACTAGTAGCATAGAACACAAAAAGCTCAGTGGATTATTAAATATAGGTGTGCCTTAGAAATTAGGCCAAGGAAGTTATTCTTTCTAGGGGAGCTTTCAAATAAACTCAAGGATTGGGGTTGTTCTTTTTTTTTTTTTTTTTTTTTTTT
>PVLC010039739.1:0-14152 GCA_004027655.1 Graphiurus murinus
ACTAGGGATTGAACTCAGGGGCATTCTACCTCCGAGCTACACCCCCAGCCCTATTTTTTTTTTATTCTTTATTTTGAAACCGAGTCTCACTAAGTTGCGGAGTGCCTCACTAGGTAGCTGAGGCTGGCCGCGAACCCGGATCCTCCGGTCTCAGCCTCCCGAATGCTGGGATTACAAGCGTGCGCCACCACGCCCGGCTCTGATGAACTTTTAAATCAAGCCCCAAGAGCCAGGAAGCTGAGATAGAAGGATCGCAGGTTCGAGGACAGCCTCAACAAGTAGTGAGATGGTCATCAACCTAGCAAGACCCTGTTTCCAAATAAGATATAAAATCGGGTCTGTAAGGGGTCTGAGCCTGAGGCCTGAGGCCAGGGTGGCAGCCAATGGTGACAAGGGCAGGTACTATTCATAAACTATGGAAGGCCGGGCGTGGTGGCCCACGCTCGTAATCCCAGCATTTGGGAGGCTGAGACCGGAGGATCTGGGTTCTTGGTCAGCCTCAGCTGCTTAGTGAGGCCCTCTGCAACTTAGTGAAACCCTGTTTCCAAATAAAGAGTAAAAAAATAGGGCTGGGGTGTAGCTTGGAGGTAGAATGCCCCCAAGTTCCATCCCCAGTACCGCAAAAAAAAAAAAAAAAAAACTATGGAAGGAGGGTAGGCGAGCCAGGGTGGGGTAGGGCAGCTGGCCTGAAGCTGAGGAGCTGACTCCTGCCCCCACAGGATGCGGCGGGACCTGAAGATGGAGATGCTGGCTGGGTGTGGGGCTGGCGTGTGCCAGGTGGTGGTGACCTGTCCCATGGAAATGCTCAAGATTCAGCTGCAGGATGCGGGACGCTTAGGTGAGGCCTCTCTCAACCTACGTGGTCCGAAAGGTGGGGTCAGAGCAGATCACGGCCACCGCCCCTGCCCGGCTCTGATCCAGTCAAGGGGAGCCGCACCACTTTCAACATTTTCAGCTCTAGAACAAATAGCAGACAGGAGCGCTTCCCTCAGGAGGGACTGAGAAAACTCATGCCTATTGCTTCTCCTGCCCGGCTTGACATTTTGGCTAGACTTCCTAATGATTTTAAGAAATGTCAATGACTTGCTCACTAAACTCTTCATCCAACAAGTAGTTTTTGCTGTAGAAGCTGGCTTTTCATGGGAAGGCACAAAAAGGGAGAAGAGACTGAGACAGGAGGATTACAGGATCCAGGCCAGTGTTCAGTAATTTAGCAAGACTGGTTCATGATTTAAAAAAAAAAAAAAAAAGATAATAAAAAGTGGCTGGGAAGCTGGGCGTGGTGGCGCATGCTTGTTATCCCAGTACTTGGGAGGCTGAGACAGGAGGATCACAGGTTCAAAGTCAGCCTTGGCAAGTTAGCGAGGCTCTCAGCAACCTAGTGAGACCCTGTTTCCAAATAAGAAATAAAATTGGGTTGGGGACGTAGCTTGGAGGTAGAATGCCTCTGGGTTCCATCCCCAGTGCCAAAAAAATAAAATATCATGTGATGTACCAACACAGCACCTGGCAAGGAACAGACAGTCCTTGGTAATTGTGGCTGCTCTCCCCCTTGTTTCTGCTGTGCACACAGGCTGTGCTAGATTTCTTCAGGTTCTAGGTTGCTTAGACCAACCTGAAGGAAATGCAACCACAGCTGTGCTGCAAATATGGCGGGGGAAGGAATCCCCACTGCATTCCTATATGCAAAGGGCAAAGCCTCCTCATGTTAGTATGTTAGTTTTCAGCATGGGTAAGAAGTTCTAATATTCCTGCATTGTGTGTGTGTGTGTGTGTGTGTGTTACTAGGGATTGAACCCAGAGGCATTCTACCTCTACACCTCAGTCCTATTTTTTTTCCTTCCTTCCTTTTTTTTTTTTTTTTTCTTTCTACCTTTGAGCTACATCCCCAGCCTGATTTTATTTCATATTTGGAAACAGGGTCTCTCTAGGTTGATGAGTCTCACTACTTGCTGAGGCTGTCCTCGAACCTGAGATCCTCCTGTCTCAGCCTCCCAAGTGCAGGGATTACAGGTGTGTGCCACCTTGCCCGGCTTATTCTTTATTTTGAAACAGGGTCTCACCAAGTTGCGGAGAGCCTCACTAAGTAGCTGAGGCTGGCCATGAACCCAGATCCTCCAGTCTCAGCCTCCCAAGTAACAAACAAACAAAAAAACACGGGCTGGGGCTCAGTGGTAGAGTGTTTATGCTAAGAAAATTACTCCCAGCATCATATCCCAATTTTGATTGGTATCCAGCAGAGCCATATTTCATACAAGCACGCACCACCATGCCCGGCTGGCTGTACTCTTTTGAAGAATCTTATGAGTAGGGATCACTCATTATCTAAGAGAGACCTTAGGAAGCTTTCCTTGAAGCCAAAAGTTAATGCTCTAAAATTAGGACCCTCTTCAGGTCCCTCATTGAGGAGTCAGCTTGCCCTGAAGGCGTCCCAGGGCTTGGGAGCTGCTGGGCCTGTGTTGAGATCAGCCGTGCTTTCCCTTTCAGCGCTCCACCACCACGGCCCGGCCCCAGCCCCTTCCTCCTCCAGGTCCTACACCATGGGCTCGGCTTCCGCCCACACGCGGCCCTCGGCCACCCGCATCGCGCGGGAGCTGCTGCGCACTCAGGGCCTGGCCGGTCTCTACAAGGGCCTGGGTGCCACTCTCCTCAGGTGAGCCAGACTTGGGCGCAGGGTTCAGAGGAACAGCAGGCCAGAGGCACTGCCGCCTGTCTTCTTCCCAGGCTTCCTACTGCGCCACCGCTGGCCAGGGGCGCACCGCTGGGCGCCGGGGAGACTGACGCTGCAGCTGCCCAGGGGCCGCGGCGCTGCGTACACCCGTGGCCAGCCCCCTCACCTTCCTGCTGCCGCTTTCTCTCCCCTTTGTCTGCCTACCCCCTTGAATCTGCGCCTGGCTCCTCCTCACAGGCTGCGGGTGCTGGTGCGCGGGGTGGGGGGTGGGGGGAGGGAGGCAGAGGTTTCTCTCCCGCAGTCTCTCCACCTTGTTACCATGGTGCCAGGCCGGGTCAGCACGGTCGTGGCTTCTCCTGAGCCCCCTGATGAACCCCACACTCATGGGGAAGTCTCCCCGCATGGCCGTGGTGGAAGGGGCTGCAGAGCTGCTGGAGCTCGGGGCTGCTTCCTCTTCTGCAGAGACATTCCCTTCTCCATCATCTACTTCCCGCTGTTTGCCAACTTGAACAACCTTGGTGTCCACGAGCTGGCGGGGAAGGCCTCCTTCGCTCACTCCTTCGTGTCCGGCTGCGTGGCAGGTTCTGTGGCCGCCGTCGCAGTCACACCTCTGGATGGTGAGTACGTGGGAGGGGTGAGGCCGCTGTCAGGCTCAAAGCTGACCTGCTCCACGAGTTGGGCTTGAGGGTAGCCGGCCCGGGGTGAACTGCACTCTTGGCTTTTAGTGGAACAGCACAACACCGAACCCCCTCTTGGGTGGCGACGTGTGGCTGCTGGCAGAAGATCACTGGAGGTTCTCACAGGGAGTGGGGCCGAGGAGAACAGCACCATTTCTTTTTTTTTTTTTTTGCAGTACTGGGGATTGAACTCAGGGGCATTCTACCTCCGAGCTATACCCCCGGCCCTATTTTTTATTCTTTATTTTGAAACTAGGTCTCACTAAGTTGCGGAGTGCCTCAATAGGTAGCTGAGGCTGGCCGCCAACCCAGATCCTCCGGTCTCAGCCTCCCAAATGCTGGGATTACAAGCGTGCGCCACCACACCCGGCTCAGCACCATTTCTTATCACTGAAAATCCCTCATCTAGGTGATGGCTGCTTGGCTTTATTGTCCCCTGGTATAGTGAGCCTCGGCTATGAACGGTTGCTGACTTTATTATTTATTTATTTCTTTTTGGTACTGGATTGAACCCAGGGGCATTCTACCTCCAAGCTATACCCTTAGCCCTATTTATTTATTTATTTATTTATTTATTTATTTATTTATTTATTTATTTATTTATGTTACTGGGGATTGAACCCAGGGGCATTCTACCTCTGCACTATACCCCCAACCCTATTTTTTCTTCTTTTTATTTTGAAACAGGGTCTCACTAAGTTGCGGAGAGCCTCACTAAGTAGCTGAGGCTGGCTGTGAACCCAGATCCTCCTGTCTCAGCTTCCCAAGTACTAGGATTATAAGTGTGCACCACCATGCCCAGCTGAATTTATTTTTTATTTTTGTGGTACTGGAGATTGAACCTAGAGGCATTCTACCTCCGAGCTACATCTCCAGCCCTATTTTTCATTATTTATTTATTTATTTTTGTGGTACTGGAGATGAAACCTGGGGGCATACTACCTCCGAGCTATACCCCCGGTCCTATTTTTTTTATTCTTTGTGTGTGTGTGTGTGTGTGTGTGTGTGGTACTGGGGGTTGAACTCAGGGGCATTCTACCTCCGAGCTATACCCCCAGCCCTATTTTTTATTCTTTATTTTGAAACTGGGTCTCACTAAGTTGCAGAGTGCTTCACTAGGTAGCTGAGGCTGGCCTCGAACCCAGATCCTCCGGTCTCAGCCTCCCAAATGCTGGGATTACAAGCGTGCGCCACAACGCCCGGCTTTTATTCTTTATTTTGAAACAGGGTCTCACTAAGTTGTAGAGTGCCTCACTAGGTAGCTGAGGCTGAGACCAGAGGATCCGGGTTCACGGCCTCCCAAATGCTGGGACAAGCATGTGCCACCATGCCCAGCTTTTTATTTTTGAAACAGGGTCTAAGTTGCAGAGGGCCTAAGTAGCTAAAGCCAGCTGTGAACCTGCAATCCCAAGTACTGGGATTATAAGCATGTGCCACCATACCCGGCTCTATTTTTTTAACAGGGCCTTACTTAAGTTGATGAGGCTGGCCACAAACCTGTGATCCTCCTGCCTCAGCCTCCTGAGTACTGGGATTACAGATATGCACCACTGTCAGCACCTCTTTTCCAGGGCCTTGACGCCACTCTTCATGCACTGCCACACTTGGGCACACAGCAAGCTTTCTACACCAAGGTCAGTCCAGAGGATCCAGGCACCACATGAGGCACAACTGTAAGCCCAGTACTTGGGAGGCTGGGATAAGAGGATTCCAGATCTGAGGCCACCCTCCGCAACTTAGTGAGACCCTGTTTCATAATAAAGAATAAAAAGGGCTGGGAGTGTAACGGAGGTAGAATGCCCCTGGATTCCATCCCCAGTAACACACACACTGCAGCCTGAAGGCTCTTTCTAGTTCCTTCATTGTTTTTTTGTTTTGTTTTGTTTTGTTTTGCGGTACTGGGGATTGAACTCAGGGGCATTCTACCTCTGAGCTATACCCCCCAGCCCTATTTTTTATTCTTTATTTTGAAAAAGGGTCTCACTAAGTTGCAGAGTGTCTCTCGCTAGGTAGCTGAGGCTGGCCTCGAACCCAGATCCTCCGGTCTCAGCCTCCCATATGCTGGGATTACAAGTGGTCTCAGCCTCCCAAATGCTGGGATTACAAGCGTGCGCCACCACGCCAGGCTTCCTTCATTGTTTGAGTGAGATCTGAGGAGCAAGATGTATTATATAAGCCGGGCGTGGTGGCGCAGGCTTGTAATCCCAGCATTCGTGAGGCTGAGACCAGAGGATCCGGGTTCACGGCCAGCCTCAGCTACCTAGTGAGGCACTCCGCAACTTAGTGAGACTCGGTTTCAAAATAAAGAATAAAAAATAGGGCTGGGGGTGTAGCTCGGAGGTAGAATGCCCCTGAGTTCAATCCCCAGTACCGCAAAAAAAAAAAAAAAAAAGATGTATTATATATAGGTCAGTGGCAGAGCTGGCCTCACAGTTCTTACGTGTGTTCCTTCTAAAAGGGACCCCCACCACACACACTTTATGTTGAGTTCAAGACACCAAAAGCAAGAAGGTCATTACTTTTTTTAACTTCTCAATTTAGTTCTGAAAACTCGTATCCAAACCCTCAGGAAAGGCATGGGTGAGGAAGTCTACGGAGGGATCATGGACTGCGCCAGGTGAGCCCTGCAGCCCTCGGACCCCACCCCAACCTGAAGAGCCACTTCATCGCAGAGCTCTGGGTTTCTTTGAAATCTGTCCTCGTAGCCAGGCCTGATGGTGCACACGTGTAATCCTAGTACTTGGGAGGCTGAGACAGGAGGATCTGGGTTCACGACCAGCCTTTGCTACTTAGGCCCTCCGCAACTTAGTGAGACCCTGTTTCAAAATAAAGAATAAAAAATAGAACTGGGGGTGTAGCTTGGAGGTAGAATGCCCCTGAGTTCAATCCCTAGTACCTCAAGGAAAAGGAAGGAAGAAAGGAAGAAAAGAAGGAAAGGAGGAAGGGAGGGAAGGAGTCTGTCCTCTTAACGAAAACAGGGTGTACTAGCTTTCTTCCTTCTCCCTCTTGTCCTTACAGCAATTCCCCAAAGATAGCCCGATCAAGCCCGTTTTCTGGGGCCTGGACCCCATTCTGAGTAACCGAACTGCTAGATACATGTCCTGGGCATGGCGTGGCCCTCACATTGGGGTCTCGCTATTGCTGGTGACACCTCCTCTCAGAGGAAGGCACACAGAGGGCTGAGGGGTCACTAAGCATGTTCCTGCTCATCACAGCTCAATGGGCTCTTCTTTCTCCCCAGGAAACTCTGGCTTCAGGAGGGACCATCTGTTTTCCTGAAGGGAGCAGGCTGCCGGGCCCTCGTCATAGCACCCCTCTTTGGGATTGCCCAGGGTGTCTATTTCATTGGGATTGGAGAATGGATCTTAAAGTGTTTTGAGTAGATCCAGCTGAAACACATTCCCCTACTATCACCTCTCTGGCCTGTTTTACTTAGACTAGAAGGGTGTGGGGGCAAAGGAAGGTGGCCCCCCATGTAGAATTCTTCCTCTAACTTGTAGCTACCTCAGGCTCAGAAGAAACAGCCCTATTCTAATAAAGCAAGTTGAGTATAGCCCTCTCCTTCATCCCTCTGGAGGTACAGCTACCAGCAATGCTCAGAAACAAGAATAGTATTTTCGCTGGGCGTGGTGGCGCACGATTGTAATCCCAGCATTCGGGAGGCTGAGACCGGAGGATCCGGGTTCGCGGCCAGCCTCAGCTACCTAGTGAGGCACTCCGCAACTTAGTGAGACTCGGTTTCAAAATAAAGAATAAAAAAAAAAAATAGGGCTGGGGGTATAGCTCGGAGATAGAATGCCTCTGAGTTCAATCCCCAGTACCACACACACACAAAAAAAAAGAATAGTATTTTAGTATTTTCAACAAGAATAGTATTTTCTTTGACCAATTATAGGACCTTCACAGACAATAAAGATAGAAGGGCTGTTTCTGCAATTTAACATTTCTATTTCACATTCAACCCCAGTATACTTGAATCGGTTTAAGGATTTAGTTTCATTAACCTTTAATTAAATAACTTAGTCCTAGCACTGATGTTGAGGAAAACGATCAGAAGTCCAGGGGCGGGGGATGCAGCTTGGTGGTAGAGCACCTACGTGGTGTGTTCAAGGCCCTGGGCCCGTCCCCAGCACCACACACACACACACACACACACACACACAAAAGTCCATGGGGGACCACAACCAGCACCTAGCTTGAACAGGTGCCTCCTTGCACATCAGGAATGGCCAAGTGGATCTAACTGTGAATAGCTTGGCCAATTTAGGGCAACCGTCCTGCTACCTTTCCTGGAGTGTGGATTCTTACAGATCCTCCCTGATGGCTGTCCATGGTAGACTGTAAAAAATAAAGCTGGGTGGTTAATAAAATCTTGTAATAATGGGCCTAGCCGGTGGGCTGTGAGGGATAGTCTGTCATCTACCCTTCTGTGTCTACCTCAAAACCAAACTACAGCTTGTAGAGCACCAAGCAGGGCACTACCACTCTTCACACTGTTGCTCATGAGGAAGGCCAGAGTGATGCTTTGTTTTTACACTTGGTTTCGAGTCCTGACCCTCTCTAGCCATCATGTTGAGGCACTGAGTCAGCTCGGACAAGAGTTCTCACGAGCCTCAACTCTTCTCCACAGGCTGCCACGGAGAAGAGAAATAACATCAAACAAATGGGGCAAGGCCTAAGAAAAAGACACCTATTCCAGCCAGCTGTGGCGGTGCGCACCTGTAATCCCAGCATTTGGGAGGCTGAGACAGGAGGATCACAGGTTTGAAGCAAGTCTCACCAACTTAGTGAGATCCTGCTTCAAAATAAAAAGGGCTGGGGGTGTAGCTCAGAGGTAGAATGCCCCTGGGTTCAATCCCAAGAAAGAGGGAGGACAGGAGGGAGGGAGGAAAGCCATCCTATTCCAGGAGCTGGTTTCTCCATTAGCCCCCACCTAACAAAGCTTGAGTCGCTGAGGGAGAAGACACTGTGGAAGTAATCAGCCTCGACGGCCTTGTTCCAACAGGACTGCCCTGGAGCACAGGCTCTTGAGCCAGATCAAGTCAAATAACCAGCGCTGCTAATGAGTCGCTATAAATCTCTGGGCAGCTCTTAGTGGCCATTTGAGGACAAAACAAAGAATGACAAGGGGGAGCAAGAGAAAAAGGATTTAGCCTAGCACAAAGTAACCCTTCAAGGCCAGGTGTGGTGGAACACTTTCATAATCCCTGTACTTGGGAGGCTAAAACAGGAGGATCAGAGGTTTGAGGACAGCTTCAGCAAGTAGTGAGACTCTCAACCTAGTGAGACCCTGTTTCAAAATTAAAAAAAAAAGGCTAGGAGTATAGCTCAGAGGTAGAATGCCCTTGGGCTCAATCCCCAGCACCACAAAACAAAGTAACTCTTTTTTTTTTTTTTGCGGTAGTGGAGATTGAACTCAGGGGCATTCTACCTCCGAGCTACACCCCCAGCCCTATTTTTTTTTATTCTTTATTTTGAAACCAGGTCTCACTAAGTTGTGGAGTGCCTCACTAGACTCACTAGATAGCTGAGATTGGCCTCGAACCTGGATACTCTGGTCTCAGCCTCCCAAATGCTGGGATTACAAGCGTGTGCCACCACGCCTGGCTACAAAGTAACTCTTCAAAAGAAGGTTTTTTGTTTTTTTTGTTTTCCCCTTTGTCCAAATACAACTAATAGGCTAGGATTACTGCTCAGTGGTAGAGCACTTTGTTTTGTTTTGGTGGCACTGGGGATTGAATCCAGGAGCATTCTACCTGAGCTATACCCTGAGCCCTAATTTTTTTTTTTTTTTTTTTTGTGATACTGGAGTTTGAACCCAGGGGCATTCTACCTTTGAGCTACACCTCCAGCCCAATTTTTTTATTTTTTAAAACATGGTCTCACTAACTTTCAGAGGGCCTAAGTAGCTGAGGCTGGCCATGAACCTTGCAATCCTCCTGCCTCAGCCTCCCAAGAACTGGGATTACAAGTATGCACCACTACGCCCAACTTTTATTTTGAAATGGTATTGCTAGATGAGTCTCACTAGTTCCTGAGGTTGTCCTCGAATCTGTGATCCTGTCTCAGCCTCCCAAGTATTGGGATTACAAGTGTGTACTCAAGAGAGAGCACTTTCTTACCATTCAAGACCTTGGGTTCCATCCCTAACACCAAACAGAGAAAAAAGGTGCAAAACCCTGCAGAAGAGAGGTAATACTGAACACCTGTGTGGTGTGTGCAGGCTCACACAGGATCATATGGAACTGGATGAACATAGCAATGTCTGGCAAAATGAACGGGAGTCCCAAGGACAGGAGGAGGTTCATGGTTTCAAGTACAGACAGCTGTGAATTACCAAATGCTATGGGGATTTGGAAAATATTTGCAGGTTCCTCAGTAAAAAAAAAAAAAATGTGTGTGTGTAGTACTGGGGATTAAACCCAGAGCCATTCTACCTTCAAGCTACATCCCCAGCCCAATTTTATTTCTTATTTGGAAACAGGGTCTCACTAGGTCGATGAGAGTCTCCACGTGCTGAGGCTGTCCTCGAACCTGTGATCCTATCTCAGCCTCCCAAGTACTGGGATCACAAGCATGCGCCGGCTTTGTTTTGGTTCTGAGATGGAGTCTCACTAAGTTGCCCAGGCTGACCCTGAACTCCTGGTCTCAAGAGATCTTGCCTTAGCCTCCCATGTAGCTGGGACTACCAGTGCATTCACACTCCACTCATTCGCAGTGCCATATATACGAAATTACAGCTAGCCAGGAGTGGTGACACAGGCCTAATGCTGGCCACTTGAGAAGCTGGAGCAGGAAAATCACAAGTTCAAGGCCGGCCTGGGAAACTTAGCCAAACCCTATCTCAAAATAAATAAGGCTGGCGATGTAGCTCAGAGTGCTTGCCTAGCATGTGTGAGGTGCTGGGTCTGATTCCCAGCTCTGCAAGAAAAAAAATAAATTATAATTACATCCACATAAACCTTTCATTTTAATAAATAAAGAATATTCATGGCTTGGATTTTAAATCATGTTTACAGATGAGGAAAACGTCTAGGCCCAAACAGGTAAGGTGAAGCAACTTCTGCAAGAGGG
This sequence comes from Graphiurus murinus, assembly GCA_004027655.1. Lineage (NCBI taxonomy): Eukaryota > Metazoa > Chordata > Mammalia > Rodentia > Gliridae > Graphiurus > Graphiurus murinus. The sequence continues at coordinate 10,423 of PVLC010039739.1, forward strand.
AATGCATGCCCCACATGCGAGGAGCACTGTGCCCAGCACCCCAAGGCAGGAGACTGGGGGAAGTCCTGCAGCACCATCTGGCCCTCCCTTCATGCTGCAGAACCAAATGGAAGCTGTGGGGCTGGAGAGCAACTAGAGGCGGGTCCTGATCACAGTAGGGGACCTTCTCCCATTATTAACATCAGGCCAAGGGCATTAGCTACAAAAGGGGCTCCACCAATAAACACAGAACACGATTAAACACCAGAGGGGACGCTACAGAGGCAATCTTGCTTCTTCAAAAGCAGAAGGGATGAGCTCCTCCTCCCAAAGGCTTAGTCCAAAAACTTCCTGTTGGCGTTTGCACCAAACAGGGCTCCCCGTACTTCCGGCATCATCTGTGAAGAAACGTAATAAATAAGCATTGTCAATTGGGGGACTTGTGGAAAACTGCACACCTTCACCACAGGGAGAAAGTCCTAGAGCTCATTTGTATAAATCTGAATAGCCAGTCACCTTAAGATGAGTCTGTTAAGCAAGTATTCTTTCTACTTCCCATAATTCCTGCTGGAGCAAGAACTCAGCATCTCTATGTGGTAAGATGCATATATTAGAATCCTGAACAAAACCCTAGTTTGGACCCCACATCCTCCCTCACGTAAATACTAATCATCTCAGTAAATGCCAATGCATATTCAATCTTTTTTTTTTTTTTTTTTTGGTCTTCTTGTGGTACTAGGAATTGAACCCAGGGGTGCTCTATCACTGAGCTACACCCCTAACCCCTTTTATTTTGAAACAAAGTCTCATTAAATTGTGAGGCTGGACTCGAACTTGTGATCCTCCTACCTCAGCTTCCTCAGTATTTCCTACACTTACCTGCTGGGCTATGAGATCCAGTCGGCTTTCCAGGGTGTTGGAAACCTTTATTTTACGATCCCCATTATAGATCTCAACTCCACCAGATCTACAAAGAACACAAGAAATAACAGTTTTTATTTTGAGGAAGACAAAAATACATGGCCATTCAGGGGTATAGAGTGTGTGACATAAACAATCGACTTGAAGTGAATTCAAATGCTTCTGAGGAGTAAGAAGTATTCCTGTTGGCGACACAGTGCCTGCTATGTGCCACCATCCCTGGCTCCAATTCTTGTTTTTTTGTTTTTGCCGGTACTGGGGATTGAACTCAGGGGTGTTCTACCTCTGAGTTATACCCCCACCCCTATTTTTTATTCTTTATTTTGAAACAGGGTCTCACTAAGTTGCGGAGTGCCTCACTAGGTAGCTGAGGCTGGCTGCAAACCCGGATCCTCCGGTCTCAGCCTCCCAAATGCTGGGATTACAAGCGTGCACCACCATGCCCGGCTTCAATTCTTGTTTCTGATAACTACTTAGCTTTAAGTCTGGGTGCAGCAGTAGTGCTACCTTTCTTCAGGATCAACAGGGTGACCATAAGCTAAACTCTTATACTAGCTGGTCAATGAGAGAGAAAAGTGGAACACTGCCTCCCCAAACAGCAGCGTTTGCAAGTAGAACGAAACCACACCTCTACCCCTGGCTAAGAGTGTTGGAGAAAACACACTATTTTTTGCTGGGGATCCAACCCAGGGCCTCCCAGGTGCTAAGCATGTGTTCACCACTGAGCCACACTCTAATTGAAAGCACACTTTTAAAAAGGCCCAGTGCAAGCAAAGGGTAGCTCCACAGTGAAAAACTAGATGTTAAGAGCAGGAATATTCCTTACATCTCCTCAGGCAGGTAGACCTCCTGGTCAATTTGGACATCAACATCTTTCTTGGTGGCAATTTTGTACATAGGGATAGCCTTTTGCACCGCAGCCTGGAAAAGCAAAAACAGAAAACAGTGAAAGATTTAACAAACCATGGAGCAGGTACCCAGAAAGTCAGCAGACTACACAAGTAAGGATACTCCTATTTCAAGTGAAAGAACAGATACTTGCTATTGGGAATGTAAAATGGTGCACAACTGAGGAAGGAGGGAAGTGAAAGCCCACACACAGGAGATATGTGGACAATTTTTTTTTTTTGCGGTACTGGGGATTGAACTCAGGGGCATTCTACCTCCAAGCTATACCTCCAGCCCTGTTTTTTATTCTTTATTTTGAAACAGGGTCTCACTAAGTTGCGGAGTGCCTCACTAGGTAGCTGAGGCTGGCCTCGAACTGGGATCCTCCAGTCTCAGCCTCCCAAATCCTGGGACTACAAGTGTGCGCCACCGCGCCTGGCAAGGTGGACAAATTCTGTGAAGAACCAGTGGGTTTGCCAGCTGACTCAACACACCTGGGACAGATACCAGTGTGAAGCATAGGGTGGCAGGATGAAGACGTTATGGCCCCAGTATCAGGAGGGCAAAAGGAGTGGGGCGGAGAGGGGTTTGGTTGCTGACATGAGTTTAAAGTTGCAGTTGCAAAAGAAGGGATGACAGATGCACAAGGAAGAGTGGTGTCAGTCCACAGCCACTGGGATGACTACTATCAAAACACAGCCAGCCCGGCGTAGTACCTGGGAAGCTGAGACAGGAGGATTGCAGGTTTGAGGACAGCCTCAGCAATGTTCAGCAGCCTGAGCAAGGCTCTAAGCAACATAGCAAGACCCTGTTCCAAAACAAAAAATAATAAAAAGAGCTGGTGCTGTAGCTCCAAGGCAGAATGCCCCTGGGTTCAATTTCTAGTACCAAAAAAGCAAAGAAACAAAACAAAAACCAGAGCCGGCTAGGCTTGGTGGCCCATGCCTGTAATCCAGTACACAGCAGAATCACAGCCACAGTAACCTAGTGAGAACCTATTTAACAACAACAACAACAACAAAAAATAGAAGAAAGTCTGAGGGTGTAGCTCAGAGGTAGAATGCCCCTTCAATCCCCAAAAGCAAAAAAAAACAACAACAGCGCGCACACACACACACACACACACACACACACACACACACACAAAGACCAAAAAAAACCAAAGACACAGAGCCCTGTGCAGTGGTATGCACCGGCAATCCCAGCTACTCAGGAGGCAGAGCAGGAGAATCACTTGAGCACAGGAGTTCAGAGCGAGCCTGGGCAACCTAGTGAGACAGTCTCAAAAAAACAAAACCAAAACAAAAGCCCCACACATAACCCAGAAAACAAGTGTTGGCAAGGATGCGGAGAAATCAGAGCCCTTGCAAATTGCTGGTGGGAATGTAAAATGGAACAGATGCCTGGAAAACTGTGTTGGTTTTTTCTCACAAAAATTAAACAGAATTATCCTATGATCTAGCAATTCTACTTCTAGTTAAGTACTGAGTAAGCAAAAGCATTCTTTGTCTGCCTGTGCTGTGTTCATGGCCACAGTAATCCCAATAGTCAAAATGAGGAAACAACCCAAGTGGTATATCAATGGAGACATGGATAAGCAACTATGGCATATGCATACAATGGGATGTTATTCAGCCTTAAAAGGGAATAAAATGTAGCCAGGCATGGTGGCGCACACTTGTAATCCCAGTACTTGGGAGACTGAGACTGGAGGATCACAGGTTCACAGCAAGCCTCAGCTACTTTTTTTTTTTTTTTTTTTTTTGGCGGTACTGGGGATTGAACTCAGGGGCATTCTACCTCCGAGCTACACCCCCAGCCCTATTTTTTTTTTATTCTTTATTTTGAAACCGAGTCTCACTAAGTTGCGGAGTGCCTCACTAGGTAGCTGAGGCTGGCCGCGAACCCGGATCCTCCGGTCTCAGCCTCCCGAATGCTGGGA
>PVLC010039740.1:0-14152 GCA_004027655.1 Graphiurus murinus
AAGGAAACAGTTCAAATGATGTTATGTCCATGCATGAAGGTATCACTACCAATTTCACTCACATCTACGCCCAGGGAGAAGTGGGGAGCAGGGTGGGAATCAGACGGAAACACACCAAGTGTTGTGTGCATGTATGTTTCTATCACTTTGAGTCTCAAGATGAGGTATAATTGCAAAGCACCAATAAAAGTCTTTTTTTTAAAAGCTTATTCAGAAATGGAAGGACCTGGAGAACATTATGTTAAGTGAGACTAGCCAGTCACAGAAAGTGAAGGGGCATATGTTTTCTTTCATATGCGCAAGCGAGGGAGTAACTAAGATACCAGAGGGACTCCAGATAATGGAGGAGAAACCTCAGTGGAGCCAGGGAGGTGGTCTAAGGGAATGGGAGGGGCAAGACAGAGATTCAGTAACGCAAACACTACCATGGACTGTGTGTACATATGTGAATATACCAATGTCAATCTCAGTACTCTGTATGGGGAAGGGGGGAGATGGGGAGGCAGGTGGTGGGGGCCCACCAAGTGCTGTGTGCATGTCACTGTCAGCATGCTTTACATTATGATGTGAGACTATAATACACTGATAAAAGCACAATAAAATAAAATAAAACGAATAAATAAATAAATAAGTTTATTCAGACCCTTCCCGTTTGGTGACTAAATGTTAAGCAATTGTGGTGTCAATCCTAAGTTCTATTTACTTCCCCGACTCCCTCCACAAAGTGATGTCTGGGGATTAGAGGAAGAGGTGCAACTTATATGCTATCAGGGAGGAATTTCAGAGGGTGATGAGCCTGAGTGCTAGTCTCTGGGTGCTGCTGATGCAGTGATGTGACTTGAGAATTACTTCTTTACTGCATGATGGATTATTTTCTTTGTTGTTCGTGTTGTTGTTGTATACTGGGGATTGAGCCCAGGGGCATTCTACTTCTCAGCTATACCCCCAGCCTTTTTGATTTTTGATTTTGAAAGAGGGTCTCACTAAGTTGCTGAGGGCTCTACTAAATTGCTGAGGCTCGCCTCAAAACCGCGATCCTCCTGTCTCAGCCTCCCATATACTGAGATCACAGGTGTGAGCCACCACACCTGGCCTAGATTGCTCTCTTTCTAAAATTATGGATCCCTCCTGAGATTCCATTGTAACTCAAAGTTGAATCCAAAGTGTGTCGAGCCGGGCGTGGTGGCGCACGCTTGTAATCCCAGCATTTGGGAGGCTGAGACCAGAGGATCCGGGTTCGCAGCCAGCCTTACCTACTTAGTGAGGCACTCCCCAACTTAGTGAGACCCTGTTTCAAAATAAAGAATAAAAAACAGGGTTGGGGGTATAGCTCGGAGGTAGAATGTCCCTGAGTTCAATTCCCAGTACTGCAAAACAAACAAACAAACAAACAAACAAAAAAACAAAGTGTGTGCCATGTTAGACTGACTGTTGCTGTCACCATGATCTCTCATCCTTTTTTATCAGACACTGTACTGGGATGAATGGGACCCCCCCCCACACACACACACACGCACTCACCCACCCAGTTTCTTGTATACTCAGACTCTCAGCAAGTGACTCTTTTTTTTTGATATAGGATCTTCACAGATGTAATTGGTTAAGATGAGGCCATACTGGATTAGGGTGGACCCTAAATCCAGCATGACTGGTGTCTTCATTAAAGGGGTAGTAAACTCAGAGATAGAGGTGCACAGGGCGGAGAACACCAGGTGAAGATGGAAGCAGAGATTGGAGTGAAGCATCCTCAGGCCAAGGTACTCCAAGGAGTGCCACAGGAACAGAAAGCTGCAAGAGAAAAGACAGTCTCTTCCCTGGCGGCCTCACAGGCAGCAGGGCCCTGCCAGCACCTTGCTTACAGACTTCTGGCACCTAGAAGAGTGGGAGAAGATACATCTATTGCTTTCAGCCATTCCTTCCATTTGTGAGAATTTCTTACCGCAGCCTCGAGACACTACTACATGCAATCAACCAGTAAGAAAACATTTGGAACACATGACTCCCATATATATTTATTTATTAACGTACAAACTGTATAGTGGTGGCACTGTATTAATATGTAATTCTCTTTGTAAGAGGCACACCAAAATTAAATTTTTGAAAGGATGCGATAAAAACAAATATGCATAGGATTTCTAATATTTGCCTCCCATGTATTAATGGCTCTTTACATCTTCTCTGTATATATGTACAACCCACTTTGTAGACAAATGAGCTCCAAGATGCCTTTACCCAAATTAGGGTGACCTGGGTTGTGCTCAGCAGCAAATATTCAGCTGCCTTCTGAACCCCACCACGAGGCTAGTGAGATATTCTTAATTCCTTCTGAAGCAAGTGGGAGCTATGGAAGGTTCAAGAGCACAAACATGGGTTCCATACTCCAAATCCACTCTCTGTAAGGTGATAAGGTATACTGATAAAGACATTGTATATTTATTGCAGAATGCAACAATTTTTTCATCTTCCAGCAGTCATAATAGGCCCAGTGTTCGTGGTACATGTTCTCTCTGTAAATGACTTTTCTATTCATCTAATGACTCCACTTAATAAGATTTTGGTGAGCTACTATAAAGTCACTGATGTCTAAATTATTCCTCTGTTCCCTTCCCCTGCCTTCTTTCCCAGCCTCACTTTCACATTTTAATGAGAAAGTAATCACATTTTTTTTATTACTTTGTGAAATTCGGAAGACTCAATTCCTCTGCATAATGTCACCCTTCTTCTCATTGGTATACAGCCTACCCATCACCCTGGGGCCACTGGGGCTGCTTAAGGGTCAAAGATTATTGCAAAAGAATGGCAAATCTTACCATATATTATTTATAAATTGTATATTCACCATACAGCTTTGTTTGTGGAAATTATCCAATCTTGAAAATAGAAGGTAGTGAGGCCATCCTCTCCCACCTGTAGCTTCTGTCACCTATACCCTTCCTACATAGATGAAATAGGTCAATGTGGGGATTCTCCTTCTTGCATATAAAAGAAGTAGAAGGGCAGTACTGTCCTGAGGTGGCAGTGATATCTTATGCCCTAGGTCACAACTTTTGTTCTTTGGTACTGAGGATTGAACCCAGTGCCATTCTACCTCCCTCAGCCCTTTTTATTTTTTTGTTTTGAAACAGGGTCTTGCTAAGGTGCTGAGACTGACTTCAGTCCTATGTTTCTTCTGTCTCAGCCTCCAAAGTACTAGGGTTATAGGCATGTGCCACCACATCTGATCCTAGGTGACAACTTTTCTGCTATTCCATGGAGAACCTAGTAAAGTCTTAATAGTGTGAGTCAAAGAGGGCCGTACTTCTTGGTATCTACCCAAAAGAATGGAAACCAAACTATCAGACCGACACATGTGTATCTATGTTTATAGCGGCTCAATTCACAATAGCCAAACTATGGAAGCAGCCAAGATGTCCAACCACAGATGAATGGATTACAAAACTATGGGATATGTACACAATGGAATTTTACTCAGCCATAAAGAAGAACAAAATCATGTTCTTTGCAGGGAAATGGATGCAACTGGAAAACATTATGTTAAGTGATATTAGCCAGTCACAAAGAGTAAAGAAGCATATGTTCTCCCTAATATGTGGATGCTAGGGAGAAGATGGGGCATAAGAGGGACTCCAGATGAAAAAGGAGAAATCCTAGATAAGCAAAGAAGTTGACTTAACTGAAGGTGATGGATGGGGAGGGGGGCACCCTAATGCACATGATGTACTTTCACAAATATATCAAAGTCAACCACTAAACTGAACTTGAGAAGGAGAGAGGGCAAGGGAGTGGGGTGGGAATTGGGGAAGGGGTTAAATGAGAAATGTGTGCATATATGCCTTTATCAGCATGTATCTAACAAAGATGTATGATTACAATGCACCAATTAATTAAAAAAAGAAAGAAAAATTTAGGTCAGAGTTACGTGGCCCTTTTGCTCCCAGAAGTAGGAAAATAGATGGTACATCTACAAATCTTTACCCTTGATTAGGGAGGAGTAACTTTTCTAAGGGAGTCTGACAATATTTACTACTGTCCTGGTACACTAGTGATCAGAAAGGAAAGCAGCAAACTGAGAGTTGCTAACATAGGTGTGACTGTTTTCGAGTGAGATATTTTTGGGGAGAGATGGCCATTAATTCCTAAGAAAGAAATATGGAATATGTACCCATTACATGGTAATAATAAAAGCCAAAGCACATAGTCTCATTAAGGATCTTTGTTTCTATGAACATATCTGTTAAAAAGATTTACACATAAAACATATCAAAATAAATTTTAAAGCAGAAAAAAGAAGAAAAGAATCATCCCACAAATACCCAGGCTGAAACCCCTTGCCCAAGGTCAGGGGAACTATTACTCACATTATCTCCCACCTAGACTCTAATCCAAGATTCTTTTGTTTCTCCAGTGTTTGCAAGAGGTGACATTTTCTTCATCAAATAAATATATTTGCTTCAGGCTCTAAAAGACTTAGCAAACACATAGTAATATGTGAAAAATCTCAGATCGTGTACAAATCTTTCGTGATACATCTGGGGGTATGGAAAATGGACTGTAGATCATGTTGAGTCACACTTGGTCAGTTTCTTGGTCATAATATAGCATCATAGTTACATTAAAAAGGTCTTTATTGGGCTGGGCATGTTGTTGTACACCTGTAATCTCAATACTTGGGAGGCTGAGACAGTAAGAGCTCATGTTCAAGGCCAGTCTCAGAAACTTAGCAAGATCCTGTTTTAAAATAAAAAGGGCTGAGTGTGTAGCTCAGAGGCAGAAATCCCCATTACCAAAAAAGATAAAAAGGTCCTTATCTCTTTCAGCATATTCCCGGAGGAACTTAATTCATATGTATACTTGGCTTCTCAGTACTCCTGAGGGGAAAAAGTATGATGGAGGGTAGATGAAACAAGAGTTGAAGGAAGTTAATGATTGTTGAAGCTGATGACTCTTGAATGTAATGGGTACATGGAGTGAGTGCACTGTACTATACTTTCCACTTTTATGTGTTTGAAATTTTCTACAATATAACGTCAAAAATAAAAAAGGACATGGTGGCGCACGCTTGTAATCCCAGCATTCGGCAGGCTGAGACCGGAGGATCCGGGTTCGCGGCCAGCCTCAGCTACCTAGTGAGGCACTCCGCAACTTAGTGAGACCCTGTTTCAAAATAAAGAATAAAAAATGGGGCTGAGGGTATAGCTCGGAGGTAGAATGCCCCTGAGTTCAATCCCCAGTACCGCAATAAATAAATAAATAAATAAATAAATAAATAAGGAATTCTTTGATCAGTGAGGGTAATATGAGGGCAAGAAATGAAGAAAACAAGAAATGGTACTGTCTATGGGAACAGCAGCAAGACAAATATGAAAAATGGCTAAGAACTATCTGTCACATATTTATAGGTATCCTTACAATTGTAGATTCTGACAGATATAAGCTTTCCTTATAAAAAGGGTACCCCGCAATGAGAAAGAACAAACACTGTTACAGCAAAATATCTTCCTAATTGGTTAATCAATCATATTTTATTTTAAATAGACATCACTTTTTGCATTGCTTTTGAACAAATAAACTAAGTATATTATAATATGCATCTCTGATAAGAATGCTAAACATGTTGTGCTTGAGATTTTCTTACCTAAATGAAACGAGGTAACAGGAATTATTATGTGAACTTGGTAGAGAAATGAATTGAGATGCAGAGACGTTTTTCAGGGTCAGAATAAAAGGCACACTTGTTTACCAAAATCAGCACTGGTTTTTGTTGTTGTTGTTGTTGTTTTCCCATACTGGGGATTGAACTCAGGGGCATTCTACCTCCGAGCTACATCCCCAGTCCTATTTTTTATTCTTTATTTGGAAACAGGGTCTCACTAAGTTGTGGAATGCCTCACTAGGTAGCTGAGGCTGGCCGAGAACCCGGATCCTCCAGTCTCAGCCTCCCAAATGCTGGGATTACAAGCGTGCACCACCACGCCGGGCTAATCAGCACTGTTTTTAAGACAATGGCAATAAAAAGAACTTCTTCAAGTTCATCTTTAAGAACTTGTGCCTAGGGAATGCTCTGTCCCTGGACACTCATTTCCAAGGGGCAAGGGGGTCATAATCTTTTCACAGTGCCCTATCAAATATCACACCTCTTTTCATTGCTGTGCTAGTAGAAAGATAGGGAGCCACCTGAGACAAGTTCCCAGAATAATGTGAGGAAGCGGGCACACAAAAATGTTTGTGTGTGTGCCAGTGGGTATGTATATATGCGTGTGTGTGTGTGTGTGTGTGTGTGTGTAAAAGTCAATCTTGTGCAGATGTGATGGTCCGTCACTGGAAAGGAGTGGTGAGAAGCTGTTCCATTCAACATAAACTATTTCTCAAAACAAACTGTGCAGAAAAAATGATCAGAAAAAGGTATTATTATTAATTATCTTGTGATACTTTAAAAATATAAACATTAAAACTGGCTGGAAACAAAGAAAGCAGAATGCCATGTATTATCTCACATGTTTGCAGTTAAGCCCTTATGAAAATACAAAAATTGGATTCCATTTTCCCACACATTGAATACATTATAGATTTCCAAATGATATAATAAGCTATAGTTAAAATGGGCACAGGAAACCCAGAGCATCTTATCTCCATAGACCTGATTGACTCCAATGGCAGATGAAAGGAAACTTGAGTCTCCCAATCACTGTCAAATAGTGCCCTAACAGGGACACAGGAAGAGAATGTGGTCAAGGGTTGCCACCTAAGACAAAAAACACTTGCCTGTTGAAGCATCCATCTCACAAAAATGTGTCAACCTTTGCTTCTGCACATGAAAAAAATATGGTACAAAATGGAGCTGCAAGGAAATGGGCCTAAAGGAATAATCTGTAAATCAACCAGGAACTGAAGCAAATCTAATTTCTAGAACTGCTTCCTCCTTTAAAAGTGCCTTCATGAGAAGGAAACCTAGAGAGCACACACAAGCAAGGGTGGTATTTAAAATAATGTACAAATAGTATGGTAATTGGATCCATACACAAATCAGTCTGTCAATGAAATACTGAACTAGTTTCCTTTTAGTCCCCTAAATACAAGATTTATGATAAAACCACTAAACCTGTGACAGATGCTGTAGTTTAACAGCCAATTTTTCTTAAAGTGCAAATACCCTACTTGATAGGACTTGCAAACTCTTTTATAGCTCCATCCATTGCTATAGGTACCAGGTACAGGCATCCTTCCAATTTTCATTATTTCAATTTCTGGCTTTTCAGAATGTTGATTCTCTCTCCTGGTTATTTGAAGTAAAGTGGAAACAAGATTTACTGATAAAGACTTTTGAATATAAACTGCAGATTTTATGATGCCCTCAAGAGATAATCAGACAGAACTTACCATTGAATGAAAGCATTTAGAAAATTTTGTGAAATACTGGTTAAAATTCAACACTTTCTCCATAGCACTGTATTGGAAACATCTCCTAAATTTCAATACATGTTTCTCTGGGTGATTTTTCATTAACTCCACCCTCTCAAGTACAGACAATAAAATCTGGTAAATTATTTCAGATGAGGTTCCGTCCAATTTAGCATTTTAGTAAAAATTTACAAGGATTATTAGTTGAAAGAATAGATGACTATCCCAATTTTAGCACTGAGAGTCCTGTGTCCTGGGAAACATCTGTGGAACATGAAGTGTCCTGGGTTTCACAGATGGGTGCAAATGGTTGGGGAAACCTATACCAGCATCCCCACAATTGGGCTGAAAACAACACTGTTTTTAATGACAAATGAACACTGGATTGATTATCTGCATTCCCTAGTTGCCATGGTTGTTTTTGGCCCTGACTAGTGGTATTGGCAACCCTGATTAGGGGATCTTAATAATAGATCATCCATTTTGGCACCATTCTGAGTGACATAAGTGCAATTTCAGTGTGATGTAACTCTGAACATTAACAATTTGTCTGTAATTTGCCTTTGGAACAAATGTTTAGATGAATATGGAGATAGAACTAATTCCGCTTTGAGTATTGTGAATACAGTGATCGTGTTTTCTAAGAATTCATGTCATGAACATGACCAATACCAGCACAACAAACAACAGAATGCTAGACTAGAGTCTCTTTTAATGTCAAATGGAAGAACTCATACATCTGGCTGGGAGGTACATGACACAAGCAGAAAATATTGAGGGAAATTAAGAAAAGACTTTTGGGTTGGACACAGTAATGCGAAAATGATCAAATACTTCCCCCCAAAGGCATCAGAGTTCCATTAAAAAAAAAGAGGCCATTTAATTATCTTGGCCATACCATACCAAATCCAACGCTTCTTATTGTTCCATTCCTTTGATTGCTCTATGGAACCAAGTAAAATTACCCTTCCTGATTCAGAGGCTTCAATGGAAATATTCTGTAGAGGATTAAAAGCAGAAAATGGGATCATAGGTATGTTGAGTCCCTGTACTGTAGAGCTTAACAACTATCATGCTTTCTATAGTACATCAATTGATGTACTAATTCAATGACAACAACTAAAAAAAGTTCTAGTTGATGGGCAAGTTGATTTTGAAAATGAAGTTTCAAATAGTTTTCTTGATTTCTACAAAGATTTTAATGAACTCAAAGACACAGAAAACAAAAGGTCCTTAATATCTAGTCCTAAACAAACTCGACATTGCTCATCTATCTGCACATTGTAAACACTGTCTAAAGGTAATATCTGGCAGATTCCATTCAGTCTACCAACTTCTTATAGAAGAAAACAGATTCTATTTGTTGAATGTGCTGTACACCTGTACTCAACAATGATGAAAAGGGGTGTAATTTGCTTACCAGTGATTTTAAGACTTACACAGTGAAAGTTTGTACCCACAATTTAATTTCCTCACATTATGCAGAAGCAGGAACTGAAGTTTTGTGGAGACATGGGACTACAAAAGGACTGCCATTGTCACCTTCACTAGAAAATATGTTAAAATGTCAGCCTGCCCATTCAATCATATTTTAGAAGTATGAGACAATAAAAGTATCTTTCTCTTGTTTGGAAATATACTGAGTACAAGAATGGAGAAGAGGATAGCAATAAAGTAGAATTTTTTTATATTTTTCCAGAAGAATTTAAAAATCTCTGAAGAGGCCATAAAAAGTCCAGGATCATAGGATCTGACTACTCCTCAATTATTGTGTCATGTATATATGACCAAAAACTCATATAACACAAAAAATATTTGCTACTTAGAAATAAAACTGCTTAGCTGGGCGTAGTGGTACATGCTTATAATCCCAGCATCTGGGAGGCTGAGACCAGAGGCCCTCTGCAACTTAGGGAGACTCTGTTTCCAAATAAATAATAAAAAATAGGGCTGGGGGTGTAGCTCGGAGGTAGAATGCCCCTGAGTTCAATCCCCAGTACCTTTAAAAAAAAAAAGAAATAAAACTGCTTAAGAAATCAAGGGTAAATTGGTCCCTCCCAAACTTTCAAGTTGAAAGGACATTCTTATCTTCTCTATAAGTAAGAATTTATATAGAATCCAACTTTGATTTTATGAGTTCAAATTACCTGGGAGCTTGAAAAACCTTTCCCAAGGAATGATTTGACATATGATGATATCCAGTATACCTCAGAATGTTAAAAATTATGGACATTTTACACATAGACAGCCTACTATACTCAGAATTTATTGATTCAAAGGCCTCATGGACTGAGACAACAAGCCTTTTAAATGGAAAGTGGTACATGTCTGGAGACCTGGATACCAGTTCCTATAAATTCCAAACACACTATTACTAGAAGTAAAATCCATCCTTAAACACCTTTGTCACAAGAATATTTGGTACAGTGCATTCACAGTGGATTGATGCAAAGATTCAGTCTAATGTGGGCTTGATATGAGAAGACTATAAGTCAAAGTAAGTATTAGGTTAAGCGAGATTAGCCAGCATCAAAAAGTGAACAGTTGTACATTTTTTTCATATATGGAAGATAGATAGAAATTGGGAAACAAGAAAGCTCAGATAGAGGAGCAGAGACTCCAATGGAATGACAGGGGTGGTTAAGGGGAGAGAGGAAGAGAATAGAAACATAAAGAAGGTAAGAGTTAAAATAATGCTATGTAGCCAGGCATGGTGATGCATGCCTGTAATCCTAGTACTTGGGAGGCTGAGACAGGAGGATCATAGGTTCAAGGGCAGCTTCAACAAGTAGTGAGATTATCATCAACCTAGCGAGACCCTGTTTCAAAATAAGAAAGAAAACTGGGCTAGGGGTGTAGGTTGGAGGTAGGATGCCCCTGGGTTCAATCCCCAGTACCACAAAAAAAAGTAATGCGATGTATATATATGAAATTACCAATGACAATCTCAATGATATGTACAGGGAAGGGGAAAGAGGAGGTGGGATCTGGTCAGAAAAGCTCCAAGGGTTGTGTGCATATTTATTCTTATCACTCTATATCTCAGAAGATGTATAATTACAATGTATCAGTAAAAGTAATAAAAAATAGAACATTAGAAAGAAAAAAGTGAATATTAAGTGAGATTATATGCTGTTTAAACACTACGTGAAAGGTAAGAAAGACGAAGTCCTAAAGACAAGGCAGAATGCAGTTCAGAAAATTATTACAGAAAGAATTAATAGTATCCCATTGAATGGGGGAAAAGAATAAAGTTATTCATTATATAGGCAAATATCTATTTGATTAAGGCCTTTCATATTTGTGTGATTCATATAAAAAGTCTTACAAATATGTATGGTAAGAATAAACTATAATAAATATATTATAGAACAACATCATTGATGAACATAGATGTAAAAATTCTTAACAAAACACTAGCAATTCACATTCAAAACCATATGAAGATTGTACATCATAACCAAGATAGTTTTATTCCAGAGATGCAAGGTTGGTACAAGATACTCAAATGAATAAATGTAACTCAAATGCGAAATGTGTGATGTATGCCTCTACCAGCTTGTACCTAACAAAGATGTATGATTACAATGCACCAATAAAAAAATTAAGAAAAATTTAAAAATGTAACTCCATGAATAAAACTAGGTAAAAAAAGCATATGATCATTTCAATACATACAGAAAGAGCATTCAACAAAACAGAACCCATTCATGTTAAAAACACTGAAAAAATTAAGAATAGAAGGAACTTACTCCAATATTTTAAAGACAATATATGAAAAACCCAAAGCCAATATTCTGAGTGGGGAAAAACTGAAAGTATTTCCTTGAAAATGAGTAACAAAGATTCCCACTACCATCATTCCTATCCAACATACGATTGAAAGGGTAGCCAGATCAATTAGGCAAGTAATGGAAATTAAAGGAATAACAAACAGAGAAAGAAGAACTGAAGTTACCTCTGTTTGCAGAAAACATTGATACTATACTTAGAAGACCCTCCGAAAATCAACCAGAAGACTTATAGAGCTGATAAATTAGCTGGATACAAAATCAACTTACAAAAATCAATAAGATTTCTATACACCAGCAACAAACAAAGACACACACGCAGAGACACACACACACACACACACACACACACACACACACACACACACAGAATTCGAAAAACTAATTTCCATTCACAATAGTCTCAAAACTACTTAAAATAAATCTAACCAAGGAGGTAAAATACTTATACAATGAAAATTATAGAACACTGAAGAAAATAATTGTAGAAGAACTTAGAAGATGGAAAGGGCTGGGCGTGGTGGCGCACGCTTGTAATCCCAGCATTCGGGAGGCTGAGACCGGAGGATCCGGGTTCGCGGCCAGCCTCAGCTACCTAGTGAGGCACTCCGCAACTTAGTGAGACTTGGTTTCAAAATAAAGAATAAAAAATAGACTGGGGGTGTAGCTCGGAGGTAGAATGCCCCTGAGAGTTCCATCCCCAGTACCACAAAAAAAAAAAAAAAAAAAAGAAGATGGAAAGGCCTTCCATATTCTTGGATATGCAAAATAACTATTGTCAAAAGGACATAATACCAAAAGCAATTTATAGATTCACTGCAATCTCTAAAAAACACCAATGTCATTCTTCATAGAACTAGAAAAAACTCTCCTGAAATTCATATGGAAGAATAAAAGACCCAGAACATCCAAAAAAATTCTAAGCAATAATAAGCATGTTTCGCAATATCTAATTTCAGTATCTGATTTCAAATAATTCTACTGAGCTGCAGGGAAGGCCTCTCTGGGTGATGTTTGAGCAGGAAACACAATGAAGAGAAAGTAATTGATACAGGAAGAATGTTCCAGGTAAAGTAATGTGTGCAGAGATCCTCAGATGAACATAAGCATATTATCTGAGATGCTAAATAAAGCTTTTATACTTTTATATTTCACTATGCAATAAGTTCTCTTCTAAGCACTTGGTATTTCTTTACATATCAAATCCACTCTACAGCGCAAAAATCTGATTGAAAAAAAATTAAAGATCTGGGGGTGTATCTTGAAAGTAAAATGTGACTGGATTAAATATAAAAAAAATAAAAGTCGAGCCGGGCATGGTGGAACACGCTTGTAAGCCCAGCATTTGAGAGGCTGAGACCGGAGGATCCGAGTTCGCGGCCAGCCTCAGCTACTCAGAGTGAGGCACTCCAAAACTTAGTGAGACCCTGTTTCAAAATAAAGAATAAAAAAAAAAATAGGGCTGGGGGTATAGCTCGGAGGTAGAGTTCAATCCCCAGTACTGAAAAAAAAAAGTCTATGTAGGCCTCTTGCCTACTTTTAACATCAGGTTTTGCTACTGAGTTTCTGGAGTTCCTTTATATAATCTGAAAATCTAAAGAATGGGAGAGAGAAAATATTTGCAAATTACACATCTGCTAAGGGGTTAATATTCATTGTTGTTTTGTTTAAATAATGACATTTAGGTAGCCAAAGAGAAAATGCAGAATATTTTGTATTTGCAAAAAAACACCATCTATTATTCACATTTTATGCTAAAGTAAAAATATGTGTGTGCACTGCTAATTATCATGTTTACGCTTTCTTGTTCGCAGTGGCTGTGTGCTAGATGGATGCTCTAAATACTGGTGATACCAAACGTGATTTTGTGACTTGTAAGTTTCCTAAAATGTTGTCTCAGCCAGGCATGGTGGTGCATGCCTACAATCCCAGTACTTGAGAGGCTGAGACAGGAGGATCACAGGTTCGAAAACTGCCTCAGTAACCTCAGGAGACCTTCAGAAACCTAGCAAAGACCTGTTTCAAAACAAAAAATCAAAAGGGCAGGTGGTGTAGCTCAGAGGTATAATGTCCCTGGGTTCAACTCTCAGTACCACAAAAATAAATAATGAATAAATAAGTGTTTCACATGAGAGATTATGATTACGGGCGTGGTGGCGCACGCTTGTAATCCTAGCATTCGGGAGGCTGAGACCGGAGGATCCGGGTTCGCGGTCAGCCTCAGCTACCTAGTGAGGCACTCCGCAACTTAGTGAGACCCAGTTTCCAAATAAAGAATAAAAAATAGGGCTGGGGGTGTAGCTCGGAGGAACGCCCCTGAGTTCAATCCCTAGTACCACAAAAAATAAAAAAATGAGTCTAAATTTTAAAGAAACATCATGCTTATTATCTTTGAGGTTCTGTTAACATTTTCTAGACAAAAATGATTATTTTTTTGTATATGGATACATGTTCTTCCAAATCTGATGATATTCTTTGAGAATTCTCTCATTTGCATTTGTGTGTATGTGCAGTACTAAGGATTGAACCCAGGGGTGTTCTACCTCTGATCTATATCCCATCTAAATTTAATTATTTTATTTTGAAACAAAGGCTGGCTAAGTCACTGCACACTGGCCTAGAACCTGTGATCTTTCTCTCTCAATCTCCCCAATATTGGAATTCCAGGTGTGTACCACTGCATCAGGCTTCATTTGCTTTTTAACATTCAGATTAAATATTTCTGAATTTTTTATTATTGAAAATGTGTGAATATGTGGAGCTGATGCCAGAAGATCATTTTAATTTGTTTATCAATGAAAACTGTAGATTTTAGTTACTTGAACCAAAACATAACAAAAACTCATTGTCATTTTAAGAAATATGTGGTTCTAGTGATTTCAAATTTCGCATGCAATTTTTTACAGCCATTTGCACGACTTACACACTGAGAACCCTTCTGGGTAGAGAGGGGGCTCCTGGGT
>PVLC010039741.1:0-14136 GCA_004027655.1 Graphiurus murinus
ATGATTCAATACATTAGTATATCATTGGAGAAAACCATACTTTGTTTTTTGTAATATTATGTTAGTTATATATTTTTAATGATCTTTCATGCCATTTTGTATAGCAATTGATAATCCTTATCCTTGTTGTGTAATATTCCATTAAATAAATATGTCTTGCCTTCCTTTACTGGTTAGTATTCCTGGTACATTATTAAATAGAAATGGATATAGTGTCTTTTTTACTTTTTAATTGGTGCATTGTGATCATACATCTTAATTAGGTACAAGATGGTAAGGGCATACATGCACACATCTCTCATTTAACCCTTCCCCAATTCCTGCCCCATTACCTTGCCCTCTCTCCTTCTCAGGTTCAGATTAGTGACTGACTTTGATATGTTTTTGAAAGTACATCATGTGCATTAGGGTGCCCCTCCATCACTTTCACTTAAGTCAACTTCTTTGCTCACCTAAGATTTCTCCTTCTTCACCTGGAGTCCCTCTTATGCCCCATTTTCTCCCTAGCTTCTGCATATTAGGGAGAGCATACAATTTTTTACTTTTTGTGACTAATCTCACTTAACATAATATTTTCCAGTTCCATCCATTTCCCTGCAAATGACATGATTTTGTTCTTCTTTATGGCTGAGTAAAATTCCATTGTGTACATATCCCATAGTTTTGTAGTCTTTTTTTAACCACACTTTCCTCTTCTGGGGGAACATTCCTCAGTATTTCATTGTTAGCTCTATTTGTTATAGGCATTCTGTTGAATTCATCAGTTTAAGGCATTTCACTTCTTTGCTATAAGCTTTTTTCCAATAAATTATATTTTTCTATATTCTATTAAATGATTTGTCATAAATTTTCATTTTATCATAATTAGGTGAATTATATTAAATAGTTATCAAATCTAAAAACTCTTAACATTTCTGAAATGAACCTCATTTTATTATGAATACGGTTTTTTGGCCAACCTTGCTGGGTTTGCCATTTTAATTTGTTACTTCAAAAAGCCATAATTTGACTTTATTGACTTCCCTTGTTCATTTTTTTCTATTTCATTAATTTCTACTTATATTCTTATTGTTTTCTACATTTTAGGTTTATTTGTTAAATCAATGATGTTCAGATGTTACTGGGTTGCATATACATTTAGGATCAGTTTTTTAACTGCATCCCACAGATGTTTGTCATTTAGTTCAAAATACTTTCTCATGTAACTTTCCTTATATTTGAGTAATATACTACATAGAAGAGTATTACTTACTTCCCAGTAATGATGTTGTAGTCATTGTTATTGAATTCTAGCTAGATTCTACTAAGGTCAGAAAGCACACTGAATTAGTTGTCTTATAAAATTTACCTAGATTTTCTTTTTCATTTAGCTAATAGTTAGTTTTGGTAAAATTCCATGTGATGAGAGAAAGTGAACCATTATTCTTATTGTTGACTTCGGTGTACCATAGACATTCATATGTAAAAGTTACTTCAGTCATCTATATTATTAATTTTTATCAGTGTATTCTTTCAACTCTTGAGAGAGTGGTATTAAAAATCCTAAGATTGTGGATAATTATGTTTATCTTTCAAGTCCTGTCTGTTTTTCCTTTGCATGTTTTGAATTGTCTTATTGCATGAATACACATTTAGGAAAATTATATTTTCCTGCTTGATCAACTTCTTTATCATATCCCACACTTCTGTAGTTCATCTGGAAAAATTCTTCTTTAAATTGAAAATTTCCATCATTATTTCTTCCAATGCAGATCTTCCATATGTTTATTTGACACCATATTTATTGCTTTTATTATTAAAATGTATTTTTAATAAACATGGCACTCTCTGGATGGCAGGGTTATCCCCAGCACTTTAAATACATCATTTCAATGTTTCCCTCTTGTTTTAAATACATTTTATTGAGGTATAATTTATATATGATAGAATATATTCGTTTTGAATGTACAACTTGATGCGCTTTGACAAAGTTATATACTCACTCACACACCCACTGCTTCTGTCAAGATGTAGAACATGTCTAATGCCATGAAAATGTCTCTGATGTTCCTTTCACAATGAATCACAATCCTGTCCTTGGCCTCAGATACCTCAGATCATACTAGCTTTGCCTTTTGAAAGATATCATATAGGATGTGGAATCACACAGTATATCATCCATTGTATTTCACTTGTCTTGGTCAGCATAGAATTTCTGAGATTCTTTATGCGATTGGCTGCATCCGTACTTTATTCCAGTCCCCTCCACACCAATATGCTACAAACTGGTCATCCATTTGCCTATCTTTGGACACTTGGGTTACTTCTGGTCATTTATTATTATTATTATGTCTAAAGCTAGTCTGGCATACATGTACAAATTTTTCTATAGACTTATTTTTTTCTATAGGGAAAATTTCTAGGATTAGAATTTCTCAGTAAAATTATAAGTAAATATTTAACTTTATAAGAATTGGAAAATTTTTCTAAACTGGTTTATGCAATTTCTACTATTTAGGTATGATAATTCTATTTGCTCCAAATCCTTACCAACACTTTGTCTTATCCTTCTCTTTAATCTTAGGCATTTTACTGTAAGTGTAGTAGTATTCCATTTATTTATTTATTTACGTATGTATGTATGTATATGACACTAGGGATTGAATTCAGGGACATTTTATCTCTGAGCCACCCCCCCAACCCTATTATATTTATTTATTTATTTATTTATTTATTTATTTATTTATTTATTTATTTGTGGTACTGGGGATTGAACCCAGGGGCATTCTATCTCCGAGCTACACCCCCAGTCCTATTTTTTATTCTGTATTTTGAAACAGGGTCTCACTAAGTTGTGGAATGCTTCACTAGGCAGATGAGGCTGGCCGCGAACCTGGATCCTCTGGTCTCAGCGTCCCAAGTGCTGGGATTACAAGCGTGCGCCACCACACCCGGCTGTTATATTTTTTATTTTTTGAAATAGTGTCTCACTAAATTTCTGAGACTGGCCTTGAACTTGCAATCCTCCTGTCTCAGCTATCCAAGTACTAGAATTACAGGCATGTGTCACCATGCCTGGCTGTATCCTATATATTTAAATATGCATTTCCTGATGACAAATGAGGCTGAGTATTTTTATGTGTTTATTGGCTGTGTATCTTAACTTACATGGTATATATTCCAAAATTTTGCATATTTTATTGATGTTCAAGCTTTATTTTTCTAGCATAACCTTTCACACTATGAATCTTCCTACGCAATGCCCTAACTGAATCTCTCTGAATATCCTCACTGTATGTTGTTTGTTGATATGTCATTTTCATATAATTCTAGTGATCTGTAATTTGCTTCAAAATTCTTCTTTGGCCCATGAATTATAGATAAGTATATTGTTTGCAATCCAAATATTTAGAGATTATATTATGTTTTTCTGCTATTGTTTTCCAAATTTATTTTGATAGAGAACATAATTTGATTTAAATTATTTCACATTTGTTGGGACATAGCCAGGCGTGGTGGCACACACCTGTAATCTCAATACTTGGGAGGCTGCGACAGTAGTATCACAGGTTTGAGTCCAGCTCCCAGAACTTAGTGAGATTTTTAGCAACTTTTCAAGATCTCTTCAAAATAAAAAATAAAAAGGGATGAGGGTGTAGCTCAAAGGTAGAATGCTCCTAGTTCAGTCCCCATTGCAAAAGGAAATTATTGAGGCATATTTTCTTTTCAGTATAAGGTCTATGTTTGTTAATGTTCCTTGGGTGATTGCTGTATGGAATGGGAATGATAGAGACAGAGAGAGACATCTCAAGGATACTTACTTAACAGATTTTTTAAAACTTCTTCTATCAATTGTTAATAGAGATTATTGTAGTTATAGGATTTTCCTATTTATCAGTTCAGTTCTATAAATTTTTCTTTAGGTATCTTGAAACTCAGTTAAGGATAAGTATATTAAAATTTTATATGGCCTCTTGATAAGTTGATTCCTTTATCATTATGAAATGATTGTCTTTATCCATATAATAGACTTCTGTCTTACATAATTATTACCACTACATATTTCTTGTGATTTAGGTTGTCACAGCTCATCACTTTCTAACTTTTTACTTTGTGTTCTCCTTTTTTTGTATAAAGATGGGTTATCTATAGATATCATAAAATTGGGTCTTATGTTTTTATTCTCTCTGGTAACCTTAATTACAATGAGTACAATATTCACATTTAATATAATCATCAGGATTTAAATCTTCTTAAATTTTTAAATCTTTTTAATAGTAACTTTTTGCCAGTACTTACTATTTTTTTTCTCTTTCCATGCTACTTTTAGAAATTATTTGTTAGTTGATTCTGGGGCACTATGAAGTTTAAGACTGGCTTTTTCTCCATGAGTGGAGCAAGCCTTCCTAAATACTTGACCCTATTCCCTGACATTATGAATGTGTTCTCTGTGGTTGGTTGGAACAGGTACTATTCCTGGATTTCTTTGGTGTTGAGCACTGTTCCCCTTCATCCTTCCAGGTAGTTCTTTCTCCCATCCCTGGGCAGCTTCCTCGAACTCAGGCTAAGTTTTCTGTTAAGCAATTGATAGGGACTTTCTGTAGATTTCTAGGCTTACCTCTGTACAAAACTCTCTTCTTTTTGTTACTCTGTCTTGTGAACTTGAGTTTTCTTGGTCTCTTTTTACTCTACCTCCATCTCTATCTGGGCTTGTCTCCCAGTTCCTTGGCTTAGAAACTTCCTCATTTTGGTCAAATAGATGGAGTAATCAGAGCGCTCTCTCTCTCTCTCTCTCTCTCTCTCTCTCTCTCTCTCTCTCTACTTCTCAGGATTTACTATTATTATGTGATGTCCACTATTTTGTTTCAGGCAAGAGGGTAAATCCAGTGCCTTCTATGTCTCTTTTGGTGTAAAAGTGAAATCTAAAAAATAAGAATTAAAGTGAACATTCCTTGTTTCAATCAGCATTCCCCTGCTGTAATCCAAAATACCTGACAGCCAAAGCTTAGAGGCAGGGAGATTTATTTGCTCACAGTTCTGGATATTTCAGGATTTCAGTTCATGTTAGGTCTGGTGAAGTCTGTGGAGTTCAGGGCAGGGTAACAGGAAGCAGAGAGAGAGAGAGAGAGAGAGAGAGAGAGAGAGAGAGAGAGAGAGCGCACAAGTGGAGGGACTCTGCTCTTACATCACAGAGGCTGGAAGCAGAGAGAAAGCAAGGGGCTGAGGGCAAGAGACATAGTCCCCAAGGCCACAGTCCCAGGGACCCTTCCTTCTTCAGCAACCAAACCCTACCTTCAATATGGCTGCCTTGGCTATAACTTGAGGTCTGAGGGATAGTCTGAATTCCAACCACAGCACAATTATTGCAGTCATGGTCCCAACAGGAGGTGGGCAGAATATTCAAATTAGAAAAATTTGAAGACTG
The DNA here is from genome assembly GCA_004027655.1 of Graphiurus murinus. Taxonomy (NCBI): domain Eukaryota; kingdom Metazoa; phylum Chordata; class Mammalia; order Rodentia; family Gliridae; genus Graphiurus; species Graphiurus murinus. The sequence goes on from PVLC010039741.1 coordinate 5,405, forward strand.
TTTATATCTAAAGTAGGATATGTTTACGGAAAGTGGCGGTATATTGCAAAACCACAATAAACAGTGTAATATAATCCTAGGCTTTTAATAGAGTTGTAACTAACCCTATTCCTTTTGGATATAGGACCAAAGAGCTTAACTGAAGAATTCTGAGTTTGAGAAGGCTGCCTTGAGAGAACTCTCTATCTGATGAGAGGGACATAAGAGAACAGGCTGACAAAACAATACATACAAGTCACCTCTTAGAGCACTGCATAGGTGGATTTGGATGAAAAATAGAAGATATTGAGCACAATATGGTTTTTGTCATTCCTCTACCTATATAATTGTACAACTCAGTGACCTGCCATTTTTTATTCCTTCATGTCCTTCACCTCCTCACATGAATTGCTCTAGAAAGTAGAAATCTGTACATTCTTTTAAAATATTTATTTATTTATTTAGCCGTCCTAGGTATTGAATGCAGGGCCTCATTCATACTGGGCATACTCACTACAACTGACCTACACCCCCAGACCTTTACTTCTTAATATTCTTTATTTGTATTGCCTCTTCCCCACCTTTAATACTACTAGCGCTTTAATGATAATTTCATTAAATGTATTTTGCTAGATTGTGTGTGTGTGTGTGTGTGTGTGTGTGTGTGTGTGTGTGTGTGTGTGTGTATTACTGGGAAATGAACTCAGGTCCTCACACATGCTACACAAACACACTACCACTGAGCTACATTTCCAACTCTATATTTTTGTAAATATTTTCCTGGACTACCAGGTTTACTCTCTCCTCTTTATTCCATGTATTGTTTGAAGATAGTGATTTTTTTTCTTCATTAAATCTGATAACACTATTTCCTACCTTTACATTTTCCATTTGTTTGAACTCCTCAACATAGGCTTTGAGGACAATCCATTTTCTGGTTACTGTCATTGTCACCATATTAAGCAAGAAGCAGTCATAAAAAAAAATGCAAGGTGTTAAAGCTGGTTGTTTTTCAGAAACATCTGTTGAAAACTTCTGAACTCCTCATCTGTCAGATCACATCAATCCTCTGCTACAGTTATTACTAGGTTACCTTTCCTACACACTGTGGTACTAGCTTACTACATCAACCAATATGCCTCTATAATACTTAGTAAACTAATAATTATTTTTCTTAATTTTTACATTATTCAGCTTAAGAAAAAGCTGCTGTTTTTCTAAGACCTATCTAGTATCAAATTCAGATGAGAATGAGTTTTTTATTCTTAAAGTACTCAGGACCAATATTTAACTCACTTTATTGCTAAGTGAATCATCAGTTAATTCAGTTTCTAATCAGGTATGTGTAAAGTGAAAACTTTATATATTAACATTTTATCTATTTGTTCATTTCTATTTATTTATTTATTTTGGTGCTCAGAATTGAACCTAGGGTCATTCTACCTCTGAGCTACATCCCCAGCCCTATTTACTTTTTATTTGGAAACAGGGTCTCACTAAGTTACAGAGGGCCCTGCTAAATTGCTGAGGCTGGTCTTGAACCTGGGACCCTCCTGTCTCAACCTTCCAAGTTATGGGACTACAAAGGCATGCAATCATGCCTAGCTGTATCTTAACATTTGAAAATTTCAGTTGCAGAGAATATGTTTGTATTTGAGATAATATACTGACTTATTATTCCAAAGACACATCATTTAGCTAAGTCTGTCAATGATACATGTAATTCAATCTGACTGATATCCTTATAAAAAGATTAATTTTGAACATACAAAGAAACATCAAGGTTTTCTGTGCCTAAAATGGAACAGAAAAATTAATGAGCAATAATTAGTAGTAAAAATTAATGTCCAGATACTTCTTGTGGGTTTACTGGGAAAAAAATTCAGATAATATTGAGCATCAGAAAGTCTAACCCAGAGAGCTAGCATGAGGGGGATGCTGCTTGTTATGCACTGAACTGGATTCTCCCCAGATTCAGAGTTCAAGCCCCCAAACCATTAAACCAGTCCTTCAAAATTAATCTGGAGAGTGGACTTTTAAAGAGACGATTAGGTTAGAAAAAGGCTTCAAGGGTGGGTGTTAGTCAAATCTGACTTGTGTTCTTATAAGAAAATTAACTTTGAACATGCAAATAGACAGCAGGGGTGCATGTGCACAGAGAAAAAGCCACCCAAGGGCTCTGCAGGAAGGCAGCCATCTCACAGACACGAGGAGAGCTCGTCTCAGGAGAAACCAGCCATGTGGACACTGTCAGTTTTGACTTACACTCCAGAACTGTGAGAAAACAAGTTCCTACTATTAGGGCCACCCAATCTAGGTAGTTATGGCATCCCTAGAAAACTAATACTAACTCAGTACTTGATACAGACTATAGGGGCAGAATTTCTGGAGAGGACTGGAATAAATGAGGAAGACACAAACCCAGAAAAACTAAAGAAGCACGGTTCACTTATAACCATACAAGTCAGCTGGTATTGGGATGCCCTCAAGTTAAATAACTATAGCTTTTAAGTATGTGCAACAACTTCTTAAAAGATTTATGCAATAGCCAGATGTGGCAGTGCATGACTATAATCCCAAGTACTCCAGAGGCTGAGATAAAAGGATTGAAAGTTCAAGGCCAGCCTCCTCAATTTAGCAAGATCCTATATTTTTTTTTTTTTTTTTTTTTTTTGGTACTGAGGGATGATCCCAGGGGCTCTACCTCCAAGTTACACCCTCGACCCTTCTTTACTTTTTATTTTGAAAGAGTGTCTTGCTAAGTTGTTGAGTCTAGCCTCGAAACTTCAAACTTCCTGTCTCAGCCTCCCAAGTACTAGGACTGTAGGCATGTACTATTATGACTGGCTGTGAGACTCAGTCTTAAAATAAAATCAAAAGAGCTGGGAATGTAACTTGTTCTTTCCTTGACAGAACAGAAGAAAACAGCGCAGTATGTACATGTGTGTATGTACACACACATCTGTAATAATATTAGTTATTAATATTATTACAGATTAATGTTATTACAGATTATATTATTACAGATTAATTATTAATATTATTACAGATGTATGATGTTAATGTTATAATTATTAATATTATTTACATTAATTAATATTGTTACAGATTTCTTTGTGAGGACTTTTTTGTGTGTGTGTGTGGTACTGGAGATTGAACTCAGGGGCAATCTACCTCCAAGCTATTCCCCCAGCCCTATTTTTTATTCTTTATTTTGAAACAGGGTCTCACTAAGTTTTGGAGTCCCTCACAAGGTAGCTGAGGCTGGCCTCGAACCCGGATCCTCTGGTCTCAGCCTCCTAAATGCTGGGATTACACGCATGCGCCACCACGCCTGGCTTTTCGTGAGGACTTTTTACAACTTCAATTAATTTTGTAATTGCACTCAAATCTAACTTCTCATTATTTCTTCTTAAAATTATTTCAAATTCTAGATTCTTCTATTTGTGTCCACTTTGAGCCTTCTACAGTCCCTTATCCACATACTAAATACCACAAGTTTAAAAAACAAAATGAAACACTTCCAGTGGCTTCTCATTGCAATTAGAATAATTGAAATCCTTGCTATAGCTCTAACACTATTCTTGAATTTGCTCTCATAGGTACCTCTGCCTTTGCCCCGGCCGCATGAGCACACTTTCTTCCTAAAGGAAACCAATTCACTCTTCACTTGGGCATTTGCTTAGTGTCCTCTACATGTAAAGCTTTTTTCTTTGCCATCATATCTCATTCAAAAGGACTCCTCAGACATTTCTAAGCTATCTGATTGCAACCAGCTATATTCTCCAGAAATAACCTAAAACTATCTAATTATTAATTATTCTTTATTTTATTTTTATCTCTCTTACCACAACTGAGGGAAAATGTTTGTCTTCCAATTATGTCCCTAGAGTTCTGTATTAGTCAGCATTCTCACTATATAATCCAAAGACCTGACCACAGAATTTAGAGGAAAGAAGATTTATTAGCTCATGGTTTCAGGTTCAGTCCACTGTGAGGCTGGGGACCATGGATCTCAGGGCTTGGAGGCAGGAGGCAGAGAGAAGGAGAGCACAAGTCTTCACTCTCACATCAGGGAGGCCGGAAGCAAGAGAGCAAGGGGAGGAGGAGCCAAAAATAATCCCCAAGGCCGCACCCCCAGAGACCCCCCCTTCCCCAGACACACCCTACCAGCCCAGGTCACCTCCCAGATACTTCATTGCAATGGATTTATCTACTGCTGAGATTACAACTCTCATGAATAAAATGTGTCAACCCTAAATAAGCTCCTTAGGGGCCATTCTATATCTAACTATAACATTTCAGCCCTGGCCCCCGAAGAGCTCATGCCCAGTTTAAAATGCAAAATGTACTTAGCTCATCTCCAAGAATTCCAGCATCACTCAAAAGCCCCAAAGTTCAAAGTCTCCTCTGAGACTCAAGGTAAACTCTTGTGGGTCCCTGAAAAAGACAGTGAAAATAAAAATAAAAAGCAAGTTACATATATCCAATGTACAATGGCAAAGAGTAGCATTTGCATTACAAAGGGGAGAAATAGGGACATATAAAGAAGGAACAGGGCCAAAACAATACAGCAGTGCAAAGTGTAAGCCTTTAATCTTGCAGCTATGTTTCTGGCATCTGGGGCACATGGCAATAAGACAAGACCTCCAAAGGGCCATAGCAGCCCCACCCCTGTGGCCTGGAGGGTTGCAATGGCTGGCATACTGGCTCTTCCAGCCTGGCTCCGTGATTCACAGCTTGCAGCTTTCCCTTTTCCTGCAACCTTGGCTTCACTCTCACAGCTTCACAGATCGCCCCATTTGGGCCTGCTCACAGGGATTCTAACCCTGCCACATGTTGCTTGGCTTCCCAGGACTTGCTTTGAAATCTGGTGGGGGGATGCCTCGATGACCCCCTTTTTTCATGAATGCCAAGATTGACCTGCAGGAAAGGTAGTCATGCCCTCTAGACTCTTTTCAATCACAGCCACAGGGCCCACTCTATCTGGGCCACTGCTGACCCCAACTCTATCTGCAGCCCCTATCATGGTCATTGTTGTCCCTGTCTCCATCATGGCCACTACTTCCTCCTTCCTTTCAGCCATCTTGCTTTCTTCCATGACATCATCTTTCTGGGATCCAGCTTTACACATGCCTTTCTGGCCATATTGAAGATCTCTTTGTTTTACTTTTCATTCCTGAAATTTAATGTGCAGTTGCCTGAACATGGACATCCATATCCAAAATGCAGTTTGGATATTTGACTGTTTTGAGATTTCCTTCACCAGTTTATTAATCAGTCCATCATCACCTCTGATCCATTTTCCTATGAAGTCCTCTTTGCCCTCCAAAGTCTCCTGAGCACAGTCTCTACTATACCATCTACTTTTCTAGCCATATTATGTCCCTTCCAATTTCCTCTCACAAAACAGTTCCAAAGACTCATAAAACACATGGTCAGACTTAGATATAGCTGTCACCCCACTCCTATGGTACCCATTTCTGTATTAGTCAGCACTCTCATTGCTATAATCCCAAACCTGACCATATAACTTAGAGAAAGGAGTATTTATTTGCTCATCATTTTGGGTTCAGTTCATGTGAGGCCAGAGATGACAGATCTCAGGGCATGGCAGGAGTAAGCAAGAGTGGGAGAGCATAAGACTTCGCCCTCACATCATGGAGTCTGGAAGCAAGAAAGCAAATGGAGAGGAGGAACCCTATATAATCCCCAAGGCCGCAGACCCAGGAGACTCACCTGCTCCAGCCATACCTTACCAGTCCAGGCCACCACCCAGATAAATCCACTACTGAGCTTACAGCTCTCATGACCTAACTCTACCAACCCTGAATTCTAATAAATGAGCTCTTTAGGGGACAGTCTCCATTTAACCATAACAGGGTCAGAGAACAGAAATCATACACTCACAACTGTTTGTGGCTGGTGATGTGGTGGTGCACACTTGTTATGCCAGTACTTGAGAGGCTGAGACAGGAGGATAACAGGTTTGAGGCCAGCCTCAGCAATTTAACAGGATCCTTAACAATTTATTGAAACCCGGTTTTAAAGTAAAACATAAAAAGGGCTGAAGATGTAGCTTTGTAGCTTGGAGGTAGAATGTCCCTGGGCTCAATCTCTGCTATGAAAGAAAGAAAAGGAAGGAAGGAAGGAAGGAAGGAAGGAAGGAAGGAAGGAAGGAAGGAAGGAAGGAAGGAAGGGAGGAAGGAAGGATTTGTGGAATTGGAATTTCAAGATAATGAAAAGAATAAGGAAAGGGAGGGGTGGAGGGAGAGAATTGAGAGGAAAAAGGCACATGGAAGTGGTTAGCCCAATCAGAGAAGGTTTAGAAGGACTCTGAAACTTCACCCTTGCTTGACTCACCCTTTTCATTCTGTTTCTCCCTTTCACATGAAAATATTTCCATCAGCACAACTTATTTGGTCACTTACACATGAATTCTTGTTAAGGCATTATTTCTGGAGAACTTGACCTAAGATATTTAATCTGGTGTTATGTAATGGCATCTTCTGGTCAATGTTTGTTATATTCATAGGTGGTATTTAGGAAAAGAGATGCAACTTTGTACATAGAAAAAATAGTTTTATCCGAGCATGGTGGTGCAAGCCTATAATGCCAGTACTTGTGAGGCTGAGTATCACAGGTTTGAAACCAACCTTAGCAACTTAGTGAGATCCTCAGCAACTTAGAAAACCCCTTTTTCAACAGAAAATATAAAAAGAACTGGGAGTGTGGCTTGGAAGTACTGAGTTGGAGGGACTGAGTTCAGTCCCCAGTAAACACACACACACACACACACACACACACACACACACACACACACACACACTAATTTTATAGCTGAGAAAATAGTCTATAGTTTTATGGTGGTACACACCTGTAATCCCAGCTCCTTAGGAAGCTGAAGCAGATGGATTGCAATTTCAGAGCCAGCCTGGGCAACTTAGTGAGGCTCTGTCTCAAAATTAAATGAAAAAGGCTAAAGATGTAGCTTAATGATAGAGTACTTGCCTAGCAGGCATGAAACTCTGAATTCAATCCTCTGTAACCCACCCCCACTCACCCCCACCCCACCCACATAACCAAACAAACAAAAAAACCCAGAAGTTTTGTAATAAGTAAAGTACAAACAAATATTTATCATTAGATTGAAAGACTAATGAATGTGCTTGTGAGACATTGGGCCCTGGAGCTATACTTTTGTTGTTCAACTCCTGGACCCCTTGTTCTTTGATTTGGTGACGTTAAGAAAATAATTAGTTCTCTTTGAGGATTTTTCTTCTCATTTGGAAAACAGTCACTGCAATTTTATCTGTTTTTTAAAGTATATTTGTTATGAGGATCATGCAAGGTAAGGCATGCATGACACTTAGCACACCGTGGACATGTTATAACTACATTGCAGTCACACAGTATAGTCACAGCTATGGCCATTAATGTCTCAACTAACACATGGTAGTCGACGTGAAAATGGAAAGCAGATTGGAAGCAAAAGGTGAATTTTGTAACTTATCGGTGGATGGGGGAAGGAGTCAAAGACAGCTGAGGTTTAATGCTAGATAAGTCAGACACTGTGAGTGCCATTAATTGAATCCCACAGTTACTATGAAGAACATTGAGAGGTGAGACTATAATGCACCAATAAAAGTATATAAAAAAATAAAACATGCAAGTCAACAGGAGTTGCTGATTTTGGAGCCAAAGTAATAAATTTGGGGTTGTTCCTGCTGATTTCAAGCTGCAAATAGGTCATCCAGGTAGAAAAGTTATCATGCAATTGAGAGTGCATTTTACGAATCAAGGATGAAACTATAAATCCTAGAATTGCATCGACAGATTGAACAGCTGAGGAGGGACTGAAGTCTCCGACAGAGTAAATGATGGTTCCAGGAGGGTAGGAATCCTTACGCCTCCACTGCTCCTACCCCTTCCCCTCGAATAGGCATGCCCACATAGGTACCAGAAAGGAATCTTATTTTGTTCTCCTATAGGGGTGTCACCCATTGCTGCCAAACCTACTTTAGTATATTCACTTACAACTCATGATTTACTTAACACCAAGAATACAGCCACCTACCTCTGCATGAGATGACGGTGTTCGCACAAAGCAATTCACACCTGATGAAGCTGTGTCAATGAAACACATCTCTCAGGGTCAGCTTACCTTCAACTAGACGCTCAGGCCACAGTGGAAAGAGCCTGGAAAATAATGCACATGGCAGCCAGTGTGCGGTATCCAATTTTTCTTATGAGGAATATTTTCTCCTGGGATTCTTTAATCCACATATTCTTAATCTATCAATTTAAATAGTCTCTTCTGAACCTAACAAAAATGTTCAGTATTTTCCATTTCTTAGTGTTTAATTTTCTCTAGGAATGACCTCCACTCTTCTTTCATACTCTGCGGAAAAATACGTATTTTCACTTTTTGGCTCCCCAAATGAATATATATTTTTTCTTTTTCTGTCTCCTAAGGTGTTTCCTCAGAATTTCAGTCTGTCCAGCACTGCATCAAGGCCCTCCTCACAACTCTGAAACAAAGGTCATTTTAAAAATTTGACCTTCAAAAAATATTCTATGAGCTCTATTAGAGATATTTTGTAGCGAAGAAACTATCAACATGGAGATTGGATGGGAAACCATTTTAGTAAATTGGGTGAAAGGGAAAAATATAGCATTGCAAGGCTGAAACCCTAAAAAATAAGAATTACACATACCAGGAGTACTTTGAGATCTTGTCTTTGTAATAGATT
>PVLC010039742.1:0-14105 GCA_004027655.1 Graphiurus murinus
CAAAAAAAAAAAAAAAAAAAAAAAAGAAAAAAAAGTCAACTCAAGGTGGATCAAAGACCTGGAAGTTAGGCCGGAGACCTTGCAGCTACTTGAAGAGGGCATAGGACCAACACTTCAACACAGAGGCACAGGTAAAAACTTTCTCAACAAGACCTCAAAAGCACAAGCAACTCAAAGGAAGATCAATACATGGGATTGCATTAAACTAAAAAGAGCTTCTGTGCAGCAAAGGAAACTATCAAGAACCTCAACAGAAAACCCACAGAGTGGGAGAAAATTTTTGCCAGTTACTCTACAGAGAGAGGTCTAATATCTAGGATATACAAAGAACTATTCTTTATTTTTGAAACAGGGTCTCACTCTAAGTTGTGGAAGGCCTCACTAAGTAGCTGAGACTGTCCACGAACCTGCAATCCTCTTGTCTTAGCCTCCCAAGTACTGGGATTACATGCGTGTGGCACCATGCCCGGCTCTAAGGTCAAGTTTTTAAACTGATATTTCATACATTTGTTAAAGTATTATACTGTATAAGTTTATTAAAATTTTTGAATCCTAAAAACTGAAATAATACATCTCTAACTCCTTCAGTTTACATACTATTTACTTTGGGCTTTCTAGAGCTACAATGTAAGATTGAAATTAGTCAGGCTTACCTTGTTAGCTTCTATGGTCACTATTCGATTAAGAAATTTCATCATAATTGTTGGTGCCACAGGGTTGAAACTACAAATTTTATAATGAAAGATGGTGGTTAAATGACTAACTTAAAAATATAGTGTGTATGTGAACATTATGAACAGAAATTTCTTTCTTACCTAATGTTTGAAATAGAAAACTCTTCTTGAATTTCTTTGGGAAACAATAATCTATGATTATTATCTCCACTGACACTGTCAGAAATTACAAAGACAAGAGGACAGCGGCCAATCTGTATATACTTCCTAAAATAGCAAAATACAGAAGCAATGTTGAAATTTAAACCACTTGAAATTTAATGTGTAGTTTTACTTTGATCAACAGTCCCCACATACACCCTTTTGGTGCCAGGGACTGAACCCAGGGTCTTATGCATGCTAGGCAAATGTTACAGTCAATGAACAAAAACCCCAATCCCCAATGTAGAGTTTTATAATATTTACTTCATTGATACTTACCTTAGAACTTCATGTAAAGTATGAGAATCTCGATAAAACTGATTAGGTAAATCCTATTAGAAATACAGAATAAATATTAGGTCAATTGTATCCCATTACATATTTATTTTCAGGCCTATGGTCAGAGATAGGGCACAGCTGAAAGAGGTGGATCACTAGACTTGGGAACTGTATCTGTCCCTAGCCTGCCTGCTCCCCACCCCTTTCCTGGGTTTTCTTCCACCATGCCCTGAGGCCCTGCCCCTGGGCCTTTTTTGCCTCAGAACCTGTCAACTATGAACTAAAACCTCTAAAACCATGAGCCAAATAAACCTTTCTTCCTCTAAATTGTGCTTGTCAGGCATTTTGGTCACAGTAATAAAAAAACTGACTAAAACAAACGTATTTAAACCACAACTTTGAGATATATTAACAGAATGTTAAATAGCTGTTAGCCTAAGTAGTTATACACATCAATGGAAACCTCAATCTTCAGATCAAATTTCTCAGGGTTACTTTACCAGTTGCAGTATCTGTAGTATCTGTGTGTGTGTGTGTGTGTGTGTGTGTGTGTGTGTGTGTGTTTGTGTTTTCTAGGGATAGAACTCAGGGATCATTCTACCTCTAAACTATACCCCAGCCCTTGGTGAAACAGGGTCTCACCAAGTTGTAGAGGGCCTCACTGAGTGCTGAGGCTGGCTGTGAACCTGCAATCCTCGTCTCAGCCTCCCAAGTACTGGCTGGGTGGGTGGGGTACAAGTGTACGCCACCATGTTCGGCTCACAGTATCTTTTTTTTTTTTTTTGCGGTACTGGGGATTGAACTCAGGGGTATTCTACCTCCGAGCTACACCCCCAGTCCTATTTTTTATTCTTTATTTTGAAACTGAGTCTCACTAAGTTGCGGAGAACCTCACTAGGTAGCTGAGGCTGGCCGCGAACCCGGATCCTCCGGTCTCAGCCTCCCGAATGCTGGGATTACAAGCGTGCGCCACCACGCCCGGCTCGGATCACAGTATCTTAATTGAGAAGTAATTTTCCAAATATTTCCTATGCCATTACATGTTTCAAGTTTACTAAGCCAGGCATGGTGGCGCATGCCTGTAATCTCAGTACTTGGTAGGCTGAGACAGGAGGATTGCAGGTTTGAGGCCAGCCTCAGCAATTTAGTGAGACCTTGTTTCCAAATAAAAAAAATAGGGTAGCTCAGATGTAGAATGTCCTTGGATTTAATCCCACTACCACAAAGAAAAAAAAAAAAAGCTGGATATGGGGATACACACTCCCTGGTCTCTATGAAAAGAAGTTTATTAACCTAAAGCTCAATTAACTCAATTGTTAGCCTACAGCTATTCTATTTAAGTTTCCTGAAAAAGATTTTGTTTTTGCTATCATAAGTCTCTGTGTTCTGCTATCAGAAAGCTACCATTATTACTATAGAGAGCTAATATTAACACATAAGATATACCTCACATTTTATTTTATTCATTGTTTATTTGTTGTGGTACTGGGGATTAAGCCCAGGGGCATTCTACCACGAGCTACACACCCAAACCTATTTTTTATTTTGAAACAGGGTCTCATTAGGTTGATGAGAGTCTCACGACTTGGTGAGGCTGCAATCCTCCTGTCTTAGCCTCCCAAGTACTAGGATTACAAGTGGGGGTGACCACGCCCAGCTATAGCTCACAATTTTTAACTAAACAGTAATAGCAGGATTTTAAAAGTTGTCCTTACTTCAACCAGAATTATCTTCTTATCAGTTGTCAGATCATCTCCAACCATTTGTAGTTTGTTATACTTTGTTGCTCTTAGTAGAAACTCTTTGAACACTGATATCTGAGATTGATATGGAACTATATGGAAGCTTGATTCTGAAAGGAAACACATTTTTTTTTTTTTTTTTGCGGTACTGGGGATTGAACTCAGGGGCATTCTACCTCCGAGCTACACCCCCAGCCCTATTTTTTATTCTTTATTTTGAAACCGAGTCTCACTAAGTTGCGGAGTGTCTCACTAGGTAGCTGAGGCTGGCCGCGAACCTGGATCCTCCGGTCTCAGCCTCCTGAATGCTGGGATTACAAGCGTGCGCCACCACGCCCGGCTAGGAAACACATTTCACACTTTTATTTCCTTTTGCAGTACTAGGGATTGAACCCAGGAGCACTCTACCTCCAAGCTACACCCCCAGCCCTATTTTCTATTCTTTATTTTGAAACAAGGTCTAAGTTGCAGAGAGCTTCACTAAGTATCTGAGGCTGGCTGTGAACCTGTGATCCTCCTGTCTCAGCCTCTCAAGTACTGGGATTACAAGCGTGAACCACTATGCCCAGCCTACATTCTTATTTTCGACAAATTATATATACATTAATACTATACATAGGTATAGAAACATAAGTATTTATAAACTCTAAATGTACATATACATGATACATCTCACAATACTGGAGAATTTTTTTTTTTTGTGGAACTGGGAATTGAACACTGGGGATTGAACATAGGGGCATTCTACCTCTGAGCTACACTTCCAGCCTTATTTTATTTTTATTTTGAAACGGTCTCACAAGGTTGCTAAGAGTCTCACTACTTGCTGAGGCTGTCCTCGAACCTATGATCCTCCTGTCTCAGCCTCCCAAGTACAGATATTAGAAGTGTGCACCACCAGGCCCGGCTCTGGAGATTATTTTATTTATTTATTTTTGCGGTACTGGGGATTGAACTCAGGGGCATTCTACCTCCGAGCTATACCCCCAGCCCTATTCTTTTTTATTCTTTATTTTGAAACTGAGTCTCACTAAGTTGCGGAGTGCCTCACTAGGTAGCTGAGGCTAGCCTCAAACCCGGATCCTCCGGTCTCAGCCTCCCGAATGCTGGGATTACAAGCGTGCACCACCACGCCCGGCTGGAGATTATTTTAAAACGAAATAGTCCCCAGTATTGTGAAGCTTTAAATTTAAAATATTATTCATTTCCAAAGACAAGTATGCTGGGCGTGGTGGCACATGCTTGTAATCCCAGTACTTGGGAGGCTGAGACAGGAGGATTGCAGGTTCGAAGCCAGTCTCAGGAATTTGGTGAGGCTCTCAGAAACTTAGTGAGACCCTGTTTCCAATTAAATATAAAATAGGAGCCAGGCATGGTGGCGCATGCTTGTAATTCCAGCATTCGGGAGGCTGAGACCGGAGGACCCGGGTTCGAGGCCAGCCTCAGCTACCTAGTGAGGCACTCCACAACTTAGCAAGACCTGGTTCAAAATAAAGAATAAAAAATAGGGCTGGGGGTGTAAGCTTAGAGGTAGAATGCCCCTATGTTCAATGCCCAGTGTTCAATTCCCAGTTACACACACACACACACACACACACACACACACACACACACAAAATAAATAAATATAAAATAGGTCTGGAGTGTAGCCCGGAGGTAGAAGGCCCTTGGGTTCCATCCCCAGTACCATAAATACATGAATAGACAAGTATCAATAGGGACAACAGTAATTTTTCTGTACTATGAATGTAACATGGAGTTAACTGACTTCAGAAAAGTTATTAGTATAATGTTCATACAATTAGTAAAAATATATGACTGGATGACACAATGAAAGCTCTTCAAATGAGTGTGAGATCATAAATGAATTGTCATCAGCAACAAAGGCCTAGCAGCAAAAGCAGAATATGATATGCATAGAGTGTATTTTTTTTTTTTTTTTTGCGGTATTGGGGATTGAACTCAGGGGCATTCTACCTTTGAGCTATACCCCCAGCCCTATTTTTTATTCTTTATTTTGAAACCAGGTCTCACTAAGTTGCGGAGTGCCTCACTAAGTAGCTGAGGCTGGCCGTGAACCCGGATCCTCTGGTCTCAGCCTCCCAAATGCTGGGTTACAAGCGTGCGCCACCACGCCCGGCTGCGCATAGAGTGTATTAAAGAAGAACTGAAGCCAGGCATGGTGGCACATGCCTGTAACCCCAGTATTTGGGGCACTGAAACAAGATGATCACAGGTTCGCAGCTAGCCTCAGAAATTTAGTGAGACCCTCAACAACTTAGTGAGACCCTGTTTCAAAATAAAAAATTAAATAGAGCTGGGGATGTAGCTTACACACACACACACACACACACACACACATTGGTGATTGAACTCAGGGGCATTCTACCTCCGAGCTACACCCCCAGGCCCATTTTTTTAAATTTTTTATTTTGAAACAGGGTCTCACTAAGTTGTGGAATGCCTCACTAGGTAGCTGAAGCTAGCCACGAACCTGGATCTTCCAGTCTCAGCCTCCCAAATGCCGGGATTACAAGTATGCACCACCACACCTGGCTCAGAGAAGAGATTTTTGAAGAACACTCTACAATAAGTCTTCCTTTCTTTCTGTCTCTCTCTCTCTCCTTCCTTCCTCCCTTCCTCTTTCTTTCTCTCATTCTTTCTTTCACTGGAGATTCAACCCAAGGGCATTCTACCTCCAACCTATACACCTAGTCCTTTTTATTTTTTGTATGGAAATGGGGTCTTGCTATATTGCTGAGAGTCTTGCTCTGTTGCTGAGGCTATGCTCCAACCTAAGATCTTCCTGACTCAGCTTCCCAAGTACAGGGATTACAGGCCTGTACCACCAAGCCCAGCTAAAAAAAAGTGTCTTTCTACACAAATCATTTCACTTCTAAGTAGCCTTGGAGATTTGGCTCCCCGTACTTTAGCCAACAGTATAAACAATATAAGCATATGTATAAAGTTATAACAGAAAACACCTTTAAATTGTTACTGTAAGGCTGTTTACATTTAAACAAATAAAAATGTTATACTGTGTAACCTCCATAAATAATGAAAACACAAGAGTTTGTTATCTAACAGATCTCTCCTCAAGGAACTTTTTCTTTCCTTCTCTCTGAAACTGGGAAGTTATGGAGAGAAAATGCACTCATACAGGTTCAGCTGAAAGCCACATTAAGCACAAGGTTCTCCTGCTACTTCAAAACTTTCTCAGCAAACCTTACCAAAATTAAGCATTTCTTTGAAATGATCTTTTTGGAAGTCTGGTAAAACTGGATTAATCCACTCTTGAACTTGAATACCATGCTCCTTTGATAGAATTTTTATAGTAGTTGTCTTTCCACATCCAGGAGGACCTGTTATTAATAATATAGATCCACCCTAAAACCAAAAACAAACAATTAAAAACAAAAATCATGAAGACTAGGGGTATAGATCCAATGGCAGCAAACTTGCCCAGCATGCACAAGGCCCTGAGTTTTATCCCCAGCACTGCAAGAAGAAAAAACGAAAATTATTTCAATGCCACAATATTCATTCCAGATTTTCTTTCTAAATATTATTTATTTATAAGAGCTGGACGTGGTGGCGCACACCTGTAATTCCAGTACTTGAGAGGCTGAGGTAGGAGGATTACAGGTTCACACTAGCCTCAGCAACTTAGTGAGGCCCTCCACAACTTAGTAAGATCTTGTTTCAAAATAAAAAAATAAGAGTTAGGCATGGTGGCACACACTTGTAATCCCAGTACTTGGGAGGCTGAGACAGGAGTAGCACAAGTTTGAGGACAGCCTCATCAGCAAGTAGTAAGATTGTGACGAACCTAGTGAGACCCTGTTTCAAAATAAAAATAAAATAGGGCTGGGGGTGTAGCTCTGAGGTAGAATGCTCCTGGGTTCAATCTCTAATGCCAAAACAAACAAACAAACATTTATAGCAAAGCATTGTAGTGCACACCTGTAATCCCAGTACTTGGGAGGCTGAGACAAGATTGCCTAAGCAGTAAAACAAGACTCTCAGTAACCTAGCAAGACCCTGTTTCAAAATAAACACACAAAAAGGGCTGGAATTGCAGCTCGGAGGTAGAATGCCCCTGAATTCAATCAGACAAACACACACAAGACAACAACAACAACAATAATAATGATAATAAAAAATATTAGCCGGGCGTGGTGGCACATATTTATAATCCCAGTACTTGGGAGGCTGAGACAGGAGGATCACAGGTTTACAGCCAGCCTTAGGTACTTAGGCAATCTACAACTTAGTGAGACCCTGTTTCAAAATAAAGAATGAAAAAAAAAAAGTAGGGCTGGAGATGTAGCTTGGAGGTAGAATGCCCCTGGGTTCAATCTTCAGTACTGCAAAAAGTAAATAAATTAAAAAATAATAATAAGTATTATTTATTACTTCTAAAAATATTTATTGAATGTCTGGTATAGCATACTAAATTTCACAATTAGATGAGTTTTAGATAGAATGAGAAAATGTTACTTCCTGAATAATAAATTGCCCTTCTGATAATTCCTCAATTCTTAGATTATATTCTTCCCAAGAACTACTTAGTAGCCAAATTAAAACAATCAAACTAGGAGCCGGGAGTGGTGGCATATGCTTGTAATCACAGCATTTGGGAGGCTGAGACCAGAGGATCCGGGTTTGCAGACAGCCTCAGCTACTTAGTGAAGCACTCTGCAACTTAGTGAGACTCGGTTTCAAAATAAAGAATAAAAAATAGGGCTGGGGGTTATAGCTCGGAGGTAGAATGCCCCTGAGTTCAATCCCCAGTACCGAAAAAAAAAAAAAAAAAAAAAATCAAACTTTGGCTAAATTAAGGAGATAAAGTCTGAAGCAATGATTTTTTTTTTTTTAAGAGGTTACCTGAACTCATAAAATTCAGTATTTATATAGACCTCTCAGAATATAATTCTTTTTGGTACTGGGGATTGACCCCAGGGGCATTCTATCTCCAAGCTACACCTCTAGACCTTTTTATTTTTTGTTTTGAAACAGGGTCACACTAGGTTGCCAAGGCTGGCCTTGGAATATATGACCTACCTGTCTCAGTTTCCCAAGTACTGAGATTACAGGCATGTGCCAGCACGTCCAACTTGGAATATAATTTAATATAAAAGCATAACATTCTTATGGGAAGACCTCATTTGGATATTAGATTCTTTTAAAAATGTACATTTAAAGCCAGGTGTGGTGGTTCACGCTTGTAATCCCAGTACTTGGGAGGCTGAGACAGGAGGATCACAGGTTCATGGCCAGTTACTTAGTGAGGCCCTTTGCAATTTAGTGAGACCCTGTTTCAAAATAAAGAACAAAAAATAGGACTGGGAGTTGGGCATGGTGGCGCACGCTTGTAATCCTAGCATTTGGGAGGCTGAGACCGGAGGATCCGGGTTCATGGCCAGCCTCAGCTACCTAGTGAGGCACTCCGCAACTTAGTGAGACCCTGTTTCAAAATAAATAATAAAAAAATAGGGCTGGGGCTGTAGCTCGGAGGTAGAATGCCCCTGAGTTCAATCCCCAGTACCGCCAAAAAAAAAAAAAAAAAAAGTGCTGGGAATGGGAATGTAGTTCAGAGATAGAATGCCCCTGGGTTCAATCCCAAGTACCGCCAAAAAAAAAGTACATTAAAAAAACATTTTTGGCCAAGCGTGGTGGTGGTGGTGCATGCTTGGGAGGCTGAGACAGGAGGATCACAGGTTCAAGGCAGTCCTTGACAACACAGCAAGACTATCGGCAACCTAGTGAGACTCTGTTTCAAACTAAAAAATAAAATACGGCTGGGGATGTGGCTCAGAGATAGAATTCCCCTGGGTTCAGTCCCTAATACCACATATACACACACGCAAAAAAAAAAAACCCCAAAACATATATTTACCAGACATAGGACTCTAATGAGATGAGATCGAAGGTCCTAGTAGAATTACTTCATGCAGAAAACTGATGAAAAGTTAAAGCTCACGGGCTGGGAATTGTGGCACACACATGTAACCCCAGCAACTCAAGAGGCTAAGACAGAAAAAATGCAAATTTAAGGCCAGCCTCAGCAACTTAAAAGAGATCCTGTCCAAGAAATAATACAAAAAGGCTTCGGGTATAGCTCAGTGGGAGAGCACCCAAAGGTTCAAGCTCTCGAATCCCCCCTCCTCCACACACACAAGTTAAAGCTAAAAAAGCAGCAGGTGAAGATTTCCTACATGCACTGATGAGAAGTAATCCTTGCTCATTTGTTTACCTTTATAACCTGCTGTCAATAAGACCCTGTGTTTGGGTCTTCTATGCAAGCTACATCCCCAGCCCTTTTTATTTTTATTTATTTTTCTGGTACTCGGGATTGAACCTAGAGACATTCTATCTCTGAGCTACACCCACAGCCATATATATATATATATATATATATATATATATATATATATATATATATATATTTTTTTTTTTTTTTTTTTTTTTTTTTTTTTTTTTTTTTTTTTTTTTTTTTTTTTTTTTTTTTTAAACAGGGTCTTGGTAAATTGCCCAGGCTGATCTCAAACCTATGTCTCAGCTTCCCAACTACTAAGATTATAGACATGTGTCACTGCACCTGCCTCCCCCTTTTTCGCAGTACTAAAGATTGAGCCCAGGAGCTCTATCTCCAAGCTACCTCCCAGTCCTAATTTTATTTATTTTTATTTTTTTGAAACAAGGTCTCAGTAGGTTGATGAGAGTCTCACTCTTTGCTGAGGCTGTCCTTGGACCTGAGATCCTCTTGTCTCAGCCTCCCAAGTACTGGAATTACAAGCATGCACCATCACACCCGGCTCTGGCTGCCCTTTTTTTAAATTTTGAGACAGGGTCTCACCCAGTTGGCTCAGGCTGGTCTCAAACTTGCAATCTTCCTGTCTCAGCCTCCTGAGTAGCTGGGATTATAGGAGTTTGCCATCACATCCAGTCCATGGTCTCTTTAATTAAATGAATGTCTTAGAGACAAGGAGAGAGTGAATTCCAAAAAAAAAAAAAAAAAAACCCAAGAGATATAATAATCAAATGCAAAATGTGGTCCTCCATTAGATCATAGATGAAACAAACAAGTTGCAAAAGATGTTTTGGGGACAACTGGAGAAATATGAATACGAACTGGTCATTAGATAATAGTAGGGTATTACAGGTGATTTTGTTAAACAGAATAATGGTATATATAATTAATTAGAAGGAAATTTTGAGAGATATATTGAAGTATCTAAAAGTCTGATTAAAACATCACGGTATGAGCCAGGCATGGTGACGCATGTTTGTAATCCCAGTACTTGGGAGGCTGAGACTGGAGAATCTGAGTTCGAGGCCAGCCTCAGCTACTTAGTGAGGCCCTCTGCAACTTAGTGAGACCCTGTTTCAAAATAAAGAATAAAAATAGGACTGGGGGTGTAGCTTGGGGGTAGAATGCCTCTGAATTCAAGCCCCAGTACCACACACAAAAAAGTCACAGTACTTATAATTTACTATAAAATACTTATAGGAGAAAATGATGGATATACTATGGACATATGAGTACTTCTATTTATCTTTATGTTTTTTTGCAGTACTGGGGATTGAACTCAGGGGCATTACAAAATAAAAATGGCTTGGAGACAGTACCAAAAAAAGACTGAAAAAGGAAAGAATATTTTACCTTTATGGGTTGGGGAGAATTGTGGAATTAGGAAGTGAAACAAAAAACATAGGTCTAATATGAATGATGACTGTTTTAGGCTATATTTAAGACAAAAATTAACATGTAATTTGCCTGCTGCTTTGGTTTGAGATATCCTGATGTGCTAAAAATACTAGCACCCTAATTGCTTTACTGTGCTTTACAGGACTTAAGAGGAAAAAAAGTACAAATAAAGGAAAAAACTCCAATTCTCTGAGTCTTTTAGTTAGGTTGGATGTAGGTCAGGAAACTTTCTATTACAGTTTATCTAGATTTATTTAAATATGATCATTATAAAAGTCTAACTTGGAGCTAGGTGTGGTGGCACACGCTTGTAATCCCAGTACTTGGGAGGTTGAGATAGGAGGACTGCACATTCAAGGACAGTCTCAGCAAGTAGTAAAACTCTCATCAACTAGTGAGACCCTGTTTCCAAATAAGAAACAAAATATCAGGGTGGGGATGTAGCTCAAAGGTAGAATGCCTCTGGGTTCAAACTCCAGTACCATAAAAAAATAAATAAACGTCTAACTTGTTGAGATATATTTTAAGTCAGAAATATTTTATGTTAATTTTTTTCCTCCCATTTTCACTAATGAAAATGATTTAACCGCCGGGCATGGTGGTACACGCTTGTAATGCCAGCATTTGAGAGGCTGAGACCGCAGGATCTGGGTTCAAGGCCAGCCTCAGCTACTTAGTGAGGCACTCTGCAACTTAGTGAGACCTTGTTTCAAAATAAAGAATAAAAAAATTAGGGCTGGGGGTGTAGCTCGAGGTAGAATGCCCCTGAGTTCAATTCCCAGTACCGCAAAAAAAAAAAGAAAAAAGAAAAGAAAATAATCAAACCTAGGGATATTTTACAATTGAGGTACATCTGAATCCTTTTTTAGAATTTTTTGAGACAGGGTCTGGCTAATTTACCAAGGCTGGCTTCAGACTTGTGATCCTCCTTTCCTCAGTCTTGATGCTAAGATATTTTAAAACACATTTTTTATTTAATTACCTGTTTTGATCGTCTTTCCAGGACTTCAGCTTTTAACCAGGTTTCAACTTCCTCAATTTTCTTCTTATGCACAGCAAGTTCATGCTAAGATAAAAAATTCAGGCTTAAAATAAAACATTTTAACTCAATGATTTTTGATGTATTGGTCCCTATTAACGGAAATGTTTTTAATGGGAAAAAACCCTTAAAAACAAGCAACATAGCCAGGCGTGGTGGCGCACCCTTGTAATCCCAGTACTTGGGAGGCTGAGATAGGAGGATTGCAGGTTTGCGGCCAGCCTCATCTATTTAGTGAGGCCCTCCACAACTTAGCAAGATCCTTTTTCAAAGTACAGAATAAAAAATAGGACTGGGAGCCGGGCGTGGTGGCGCACACTTGTAATCCCAGCATTCGGGAGGCTGAGACCAGAGGATCCGGATTCTCCGCCAGCCTCAGCTACCTAGTGAGGCACTCTGCAACTTGGTGAGATTCGGTTTCAAAATAAAGAATAAAAAATAGGGCTGGGGGTGTAGCTCGGAGGTAGAATGCCCCTGAGTTCAATCCCCAGTATCGCAAAAAACAAAAAAAACCAACAACAACAACAAAAATAGGACTGGGGGTGTAGCTCGGAGGTAGAATGCCCCTGGACTCAATCCCCAGTACCACACACACAAAAACAAAACAAAACAAAAAAAACAACAACCCAGTAACATACTATTATTGTAATAAGTTTTATACTTGAATTTTTATATTATGATGGAAAAATTCTATGCTTATGTGGATATTACTATATGATAATTTTGGATAAGTTTGTAAGCGTAAAATTTTTAGAAGTCCAGAAATACATTTTTGGAAGGGAATAGGGATGAGTATTATATTTACCAAAAATATAGAGTTTGATATTATACTTAATATATGATATATATTTCATTTTCATTGAGTAGATATGTCATATTATGTATTGCTGGATTAAATTAAAGCTAAGAAAAAAGAACCACTGCTATAACTCCCAAATAACTGTTGATAAAACCTGAGACTTCAAACATTTAAAAAAATCTAGAAATTACTGATTTTTCCCCTATTTCACTTATGTTCTTTTTTTTTTTTAATGAGTAAAAATCTGAAAATGGTTATTTTTCTCATCAACCTTGAAATTAAATCATGTAAACATGTTTGTACCCTATTCAGTACCTGAGTTTCTGGTTTATACTTATCCACCCAAGGTTCATTTTCAGACAGATATTCTTTTGAATTTTCTAGACCATAAATCTGTTCAGAGGATGGCTTTCCTCTTTTTCGAGCTGGAAATGGGTTACTTTCTATTGCAGAAGGTACATTTTTCCTCCTATGGTTTGAGTTATTCACAGATACAGATGTGGAAGTAATAGTAGAGATGGCTATATTCTCTGAAAAGTCTTCAAATGATGGGTCTACCCAATCTGTTACCTGAAATAGAGAAACCATGCAAATATTACATTTCTTAATCTATTCCCTATACAAACAGAACTACTCTAGAAACAAAATATACATATATATTTATAACATTTAAAATAAAATTGAGCCGGGCGTGGTGGCGCGCGCTTGTAATCCCAGCATTCGGGAGACTGAGACCAGAGGATCCGGGTTCGCGGCCAGCCTCAGCTACCTAGTGAGGCACTCCGTAACTTAGTGAGACTCGGTTTCAAAATAAAGAATAAAAAATAGGGCTGGGGGTATAGCTCGGAGGTAGAATGCCCCTGAGTTCAATCCCCAGTACCGAAAAATAAATAAATAAATAAAATAAAATAAAATAAAATTGCTGGGAGTGGGGGTACATGCTTGTAATCTCAGTACTTGGGAGACTGAGACAGGAGGATCAAAGGTTCCTGGCCAGTCTTAGCAAATTAGTGAGGCCATCTGCAACTAAATGAGACTTTGTTTTAAAATGAAGGAATAAAATAGGGTGAGGGGTGTAGCTCAGAGATAGAATAAATAATTAATTAATTAAATTAAAAACTCGCCAGGTGTGGTAACACATGCCTATAATCCCAGTACTTGAGAGGCTGAGACTGGAGGATCACATGTTGGAAGAAAGCCTCAGGACGTAGAAAACGCTTATCAACTTACTGAGACCCTGTTTCAAAATAAAAAATTAAAAATAGGGCTGGGGTTTTTGCTCAGAGGTAGAATGCCCCTGAGTTCAATCCCCAATATGACAATAAACAAACAAATTCAGCCAGACCAGGTGTGATGGTGCACGTCTGTAATCCCAGTACTTGGGAGGTGGAGACAAGAAGAGTGAAGGTTTGCTGCCAGCCTCAGCAACTTAGCAAAGTTTTCAGTAACTTAGCAAGACCATGTTTCCAAATAAAAAAATAAAACAGGAGGTAGAATGCCCTTAGGTTCAATCACTAGCATCACAAAAAGAAATTAGAAAAAAAAGTAAAGCCAGGCATGGTGGTGCACAGCTGTATTCCCAGTACTTGGGAGGCTGAGATAGGAGGATAGCAAGTTTGACGTAAGCCTCAGCAACTTCGTGAGAACCTGTTTCAAAATT
>PVLC010039743.1:0-14150 GCA_004027655.1 Graphiurus murinus
TTGCGGTACTGGGGGTTGAACTCCGGGGCATTCTACCTCCGAGCTATACCCCCAGCCCTATTTTTTATTCCTTATTTTGAAACCGGGTCTCACTAAGTTGCAGAGTGCCTCACTTAGGTAGCTGAGGCTGGCTGCGAACCCGGATCCTCCGGTCTCAGCCTCCCGAATGCTGGGATTACAAGCGTGCGCCACCACGCCCTATTTTTATTTTGAAACAGGGTCTTGTTAAGTTGCAGAGGGCCTCACTAAGTTGCCAAGGCTGGTCTTGAGCCTGCGATCCTCCAGTCTCAGCCTCCCAAGTACTGGGATTCCAGGCATGTACCAGCCTGCCGGTTGCTGTAGGTGTGTCTGGGAGCGTGGTGGGTGCAGGGGGCCGTGTGGTGCCTGGTGGCATGCCTGTGTGTGTGTGTGTGTGTGTGTGTGTGTGTGTGTGTGTGTGTGTGTGTGTCTATGTTTGAGGCCAGCCTCGGCAATTTAGTGAGACCTTCAACAACTTTTAGGGTCCTTATCTCTTTCTCTCTGTGTGTGTGTGTGTGTGTGTGTGTGTGTGTGGCATTTGGGATTGAACTCAGGGGCATTCTACCTCCAAGCTACACCCCTAGCCCTATTTTATTTTTTATTTGGAAACAGGGTCTTATTAAGTTGCAGAGGGCCTAATTAGCTGAGGCCAGCCCTGAACCTTTGATCCTTCTGTCTCAGCCTCCCAAGTACTGGGATTACAAGTGTGTGCCGCCTTGCCCGGCTCTATTTTTTATTTTGAAACAGGGTCTAAGTTGCTTTGAGTCTCGCTAAATTACCAAGGCAAGTCTCAAACCTGCAATTCTTCTGTCTCAGCCTCCCAAATACTGGGATTACAGGCATATGCCATCACACCTAGCTTTTTTATTTGTTTGTTTATTTTGTGATACTAGGGATTGAACCCAGGGGCATTCTACCTCCAAGCTACACACCAGGCCCTATTTTATTTTTTAATTTGAAACAGGGTCTCACTAAGTTGCTAAGAGTCTCTGCTAAATTACCAAGGCTGGTCTCAAACCTGCAGTCTTCCTGTCTCAGCCTCCCAAGTCCTGGGGTGACAGGCATGGGCCTTCACGCCCGGCCTTTGTGTCACTGTTCCGAGTGTCCGTGGTTGGACATGTGTGTTCGGGGCCTCCTGTCCCTGTGCAGCCAGCCGCACGGTGTGACATGCGCCGTGCCCTGCTGGAAACCAGACCCGGCCCAGGCCTTTCTCCAGCCCCCACATTCCTTTGTGCTCTGTGCTACAAAAAATATTTGCATTTTCCACGACTCATAATTTTTCCTCCTCAATCGCTACCAGATGTGGGTCCTGTGGTCCCGTCCCCATAGCAACGGAGGCTCCGGCGGCCGCGGTTCCCTTCTCTGGCGCCTCCCTGGGAGCTGGCACAGGGCGCAGCGGGGGTGGGGAGAAGCGGGGCCGCAGGGCAGCCGCCTGGAAGGGGTCCCACCGAGGGGCTCTGGCAAGGCGGGCTGTGGGTGCTTGGGGGAGAGCCCCTCAAGACTGCTCACTGAGACACCTCTGTCTTCCCTAAATCACACTGGCTCGGGATGGGGAGAGGGACAGCGGTGGCCAGTGCGTGGCCTGAGTCCTGGCACCTGGCGGCCATCATGTGACTGAACCCAGGGGCCGTCTACCTCACTGCTACACCCACAGCTCGAAGGTTTTTATTATTATTATTATTATTATTATTATTATTATTTATTTATTTATTTATTTATTTTGCAGTACTGGGGATGATTGAACCCGGGGATATTCTATCTCCAAGCTACACTCCCAGTCCTATTTCTTTCTTTCTTTTTTTGTGGTACTGGGGATTGAACTCAGGGGCGTTCTACGTCCCAGCTACACCCTCAGCCCTATTTTTTTTTTATTCTTTATTTTGAAACCGAGTCTCACTAAGTTGTGGAGTGCCTCACTAGGTAACTGAGGCTGGCCAAGAACCTGGATCCTCCGGTCTCAGCCTCCCGAATGCTGGGATTACAAGTGTGCCACACCTGGCTCACTCCCAGTCCTATTTCTTCTTCTTTATTTTAAAATGGTCTCACTAAGTAGCTGAGGCTGGCCGTGAACCCGGATCCTCCGGTCTCAGCCTCCCAAGTACTGGGATTACAAGTGTGCACCACCATGCCTGACTTATTTATTTTATTACTATTATTATCATCATCATCTTTGTGATGCTGGGAATTGAACCCAGGGGCATTCTATCTTCGAGTTCCACATCCAGCTGTATTTTGTTTTTTATTTGGAAACAGGGTCTTACTAAGTTACTAAGAATCTCACTAAGTTGCTGAGGCTGGCCTTAAACCTGTGATCTTCCTGTCTCAGCCTCCCAAGTACTAGGATTACAAGCCTATACCACCACGTCCGCCCTTGTGTGTGTGTGTGTGTGTGTGTGTGTGTGTGTGTGTGTGTGTGTGTGTGCTGGGGATGGAACCTAGGGGCATTCTACCTCTTAGCTACACTCCCAGTCCTATTTTATTTTCATGTGGAAACAGTCTCACTAGATTGACGAGTGTCTCCCTACTCTCACCCTCCCAAGTACTGGGATTACAGGTGTGTGCCACCATGCCAGGCTTACCCCCAGCACTTTTTATTTTTTGAAACAGGGTCTCTCTAAGTTGCTGAGTCTCACTAAATTGCTGAGTCTGGCCTTGAACCTGTGCTTCTCCTGTCTCAGCCTCCCAAGTACTGGGATTAGAGGCATGCACCACCACACTCGGCTTCCTTTTTAATTTGTGTGTGTGTGTGTGTATGTGTGTGTTGCTGGGGACCCAGGGGCATTCTACCTCTGAGCTACACCTCCAGCTCTACTTTATTATTTTATTTGGAAACAGAGTCTCACTAAGTTGCAAAGGGTCTCACTAAATTGCTGAGGCTGACTGCAAACCTGTGATCCTCCTGTCTCAGCCTCCCAAGTACTGGAATTACAAGTGTGCGCCACCACGCCTGGCCTATTTTATTTTTATTTATTTATTACTGGGGATTGAACTCAGAGGCATTCCACCTCCCAGCTACATCTTTAGCTAGCCCTACGTTATTTTTTACTTTGAAACAGGGTCTATGTTGATGAGACGTTCACTACTTGATGAGGCTGTCCTTGAACCTGTGATCCTCCTGTCTCAGCCTTGCAAGTTCTGGGGTGACAGGTGTGCACCACCTCCCACGGCCATCACACACTCTTGGAGGATTTGAGCTGAATCAGAAAACTGAGCCGGGCACCAAAGGAATGGGGAGGCAGGGAGATGGGTCAAGCCGGGACAGACCTAACTTTGGGAACTTAAGGAGAGCTGTCGAAGCCACAGAAAGGTGAGGACCTGCGGCTGAGGCAGGCCACTGAGGAGGCCGGCCAGGCGCGGTGACGTTGCTGGGGGCAACCGATCGCAGGTGGAAAGCTTACAGCGGCGGGGTGGCCCGCCCCTTCCCTCCCTCCGGGCCTCTGGGGTGGGTAGGAGCGGGTGAGGAGTTTCCGGCTGAGCACAAGGAGCCCATTGAGTGGACAGCAGGCCTCTGTGCGGCGGCAGACTGTCTTGTTTGTGCCAGAGGAGGCCCGGCTGGAGGCTGCGCCCACGACCTCGTGGCCCCGTGGCCCCAGCCTCTGGCGCTCCCCAAACAGCTCTGACCTCCAAGTGCAATAGAGGCGGAGGCCCGTGGGAAAAGCGCAGATCAGAGGCTAGCCCTTCCGCCGCCGCCGCCCCTTCCAGAAAGCGACATCCTCGCCCCATCCGCCCTCCCGGGAGACCCTACGGACAGAGCCCGGGGCCTCTCCAACTCCTGCAACGAATAGGTGACGCACAGGTGGACGCGGCCACTTTCCCAGAGGAGGCTTGGCTTGGGCGGAGGGGTCCTGGGGAGAGACCCAGCGTGGCCCTGGGTCTCCGCACAGCAAGTAATCAAAACACAGGAGAAAAAAAGAAGGCACTTTATTAAGAAAGCTTTGGCCAAGCCCCTGCAGGGAGGAGCCCGTCCTGGAGCCCCGGGGTGGGCGCGGCAGCCCTGCCGGGGGCCTATAAATACATCTCTGCAGCCACTGGAGTCGCCCGGGGTTTCCACAGCGTGGGGTGGCCAGAGGCCATCAAAACCAGCTCGACAGCCGAGGGGCAAGGCTGGGAGGCCGGGCGGGGGGGCGCTGGGAAGGGGAAATCGGTGGGCCAGGCCATGGAGCGCGGAGCCCCCCGAGGAGCAGAGACCAGCCCTCCTCCCAGGCTCGGGTCGACCAGTCGCCCTAAAGCCCAGCCAGTGGGAGCAGCCTCGGGCTACTGCCAAGAAAGGGACCCTCCAGCCAGAGGCTCCAGGCCCTGGCCAATGAGAAGAGCTGGGGCAGAAGTGCTTCTGGCTTCAGCCAATCAAAAAGTAGCCCCAGCCAAGTGCACTCTTGGTCAGTAAGAGGGCTCTCTAGGCAGAAGCTCCTGATCTTGGCCAATAAAACACGGGTTGGTCGGGCAACTCGGCCAATGGGGAAGGAGCCACCCGCTAAGGCCTCAACCAATAGTATGGGGGGATTTCCTAAGTGTACCCTCCAGTCACGGAGCGACTTCTGTATTCTGGGCCAATCAGATAGAGCCTCCCTGTTTGGGTCTCGGCCAATGGGAGGCCTCCACTGCCCAGGCCGCGCGGGAAACGCTGGGGGCGCGGAACGCAGGGAGACAAGCAGCTGCGTGGCGAAGCTGGGAGCAGCGGCGGGCGCGACGGGGCGCACCCCGGGCTACAGGGTGGGCGCGCCCGCCGCCTCCCGACTCTTCTTGCGCGGCGGCTTTTGGATCGGGGTCTTCTTCCGCGGGGTCTCGGGCGCCGGGGACGCGCCAACAGCCGCCTTCTCGGGCCCCGCGGCCTCCGGCGCCGGGGACGCGCGGGCGGGCGAGGCGGGCTGCACCGAGCGCTTGGCCTTCTGCGGCGGCGCCGGCTTCTCCCGGGGGCCCTGCGCGCCCGGGGACCCCTCCGCGCGGCCCAGGCTGCGAGTCTTGCCGCGCAGCTCCGCCGCCAACATGGAGGCGGCCTCGGGCGCGCTGCGCGGGGGCCCTCCAGCGTCCGTGGGCTCCACGGGGCCCCGGCCCCGCGCTCTGGCTCGGGGCGGCGAGGGCGCGGCGACGCCGGGGGCCTCCTCGGCCAGCCCGGGTGGCCGCGGCGTCGGGTCGCGCACCCGGGGGCTGCCAGGCTCGTCTGGCCGCGCCGACGTGTCGCTGGGTGTCCGTTTTCTCTTGCTGGGGCAGGGCGCACTCTCGGGGCCCGGAGGCGGCGGGGAGGGGGCCCGGGTCGCGGCGGCGCCATGCTTGCCGTGGATCCAGGACACCTTAGGCTTGGTGGCCGGGTCGGGTGGCGGCGGCTTCCTGCGCTCGGGCGATGGCGACAGCGACAAGCCCCCAGCTTCGCCCCGGGCCCGGGCCGGCCGGGCCACGCGCGCGTACAGCGCCCCGCCAGGCCCGTCCACGCTGGATGCTGACCGCTCGCTGTCTGAGGACGCAGCGAGGGGCGCTGCCTCCTCCGCCGACGCCGGGGTGGGCAGGGGCGCGGGGGAAGGAGCTGGCGCCTCTGCGGGAGTAGAAGGGGCCTCGGGATCCCTGCCGTGGGCTGCGGATTCTGCCAAGGGAAGGGCCGGCTGGTCACGGCTCCAGGTGCACACCCTCACCTTCCCTCCCCCTCTAAGGGGGCCGGGGCTGTAAGCAGTGTGACACCCTGCTCCTGGGTCCTGGTGCATTCACACCACCAAATGCAAACTTAATTCAGAGGCCCAGGGTGTGTGGCTGACGGCTGAACAGGGATTTATTTGGGGACAGAAGACCAGCCCTGGTCTGCCCTTGTGCCCCTTCGGCTCCCTATCCTCAGCATCAAATCCGACCCTCCAACATCTCCAAGGGGATTCTGTTATCCTTCAAGAAGTGAAGCTTCGGAGACTCAGGGGTCCCCTGCCCAAGGTCATCATAGCGATTTAGGGTGTTTCCTGCTGTCTGCTGGCTAGGGTGCACCCCCAAATCCCCTGGAGCCCCCAAGCTGTCTCCTCTGCTCCTTACTAGAGACCACCCCAGCCAGCGCTGAACAGCAGAGTGCACCCATCTCTGTAGCCCGGTGACCTCGATCCAGTTAGCAGCATGGCCGTGCCCTCACTCCCTGTGCAGCCTGACCCCGAGCTGGATTTTATTTTTTCATTTGGAATCGGTCTTGCTAAGTTGCTGAGATCCGTGTGTGTGGTACTGGGGGTGGATTCTACCTCCTAGCTCTGCCCAGGCTAATCTGAAGGACGCTGGAGCAAGCCCTTACTCACCCTCGTGGGGTACACAGTACACGGGGCCTTCGTCTGTGGTGTCGAAGGATGAGAAGGAGGCCCGGGAGGACCAGGACGGCGAGGGCTGCTCCAGCCCCGAGGGCGGCTCCAGGAAGCTGCAGTTGAGTGTGTTGTCCAGATCGTGATGGGCCACTGGGGGAAGGGGTGGGATGAGAACGTGGCCAGGGGCTCCCCCAGCCACGGCCTCCGCCCTCATTAGCCAAATGTGAACAGAGAAAAGCCCGCCCAAGACTGCAGGCGAGACCAGAAGTTCAGCAAGTGCAGTGCCACAACCGGGGTGGAAAATGGGTGAAGGAAGAAACGGACGAAGAAAGACAAGAAGGAACAACGCATGCAAAGGTGCAAGGCCCGTGTGTGCAGCCAGGGAGCTGGGAAGGGCGCTCTGAGGTTGGGCAAAGTGAGAGCCGGAAGGGGCTGGAGGCTGGGAGGCCCCAGTTCTTCCCAGCCAGCCCTGGGGCCCTGCTGGTGGGACCTTGGGAGCCCGGGAGCACCCTGGAGCCCAAACGTGCAGTGGCAAAGCCCTCCTTCGGCTCAGCAGCCCGGGCTGGCTGGCCAGTGCCCACCCCGCAGGTAGGGTGTGAGGTCCAGCTCCCACACCTGTCATGGGCTCCTTTTTCCCAAGAGTCCCAACCTCCCCTGCCGATCTTGACGGCCTCCGCCCCCCAGGGCCTTGGAGAGGGGTGTGAAGGGCCAGCATTGGGGTGGATCTTCTCCTTGGGACATTTTGTGTGTGGTGCTGGGCATTCTACCTCTCCAGCCCTAATTTATTTTTCACTTTGAAACTGCCTCACTAAGCTGTGGAGGAGGCTGTCCTTGAAGCTGCGAGTCTCCTGTCTCAGCCTCCCAAGTGCTGAGATTACAGGTTTACGCCATCACGCCTGGCAAGGGCAGAGCACCCCCTTGCAGATCCACACCGGATCTCTAGTATAGTCCTACAGACTGGGGGGCCGCCTGGGCCCAGAAGTCCTCACGCGAGACGCGTTCACTCCCGGGGCCGCACGCTTTCCACACACGTCCCCGCAGGTGCCGGCACGTTAGAGCTCTTGCCCTGCTCCCAGCAGGGCCCACCGTAGCCTGGGCCCCATTTACACCCGTTGCCCGACAGCCTCCTGCACCGGGAGGTGTTTCCCCAGAGACCCCACACCCTCGTCCTTACCTACGACTTTGGGCAGCTTCTGCCGGCGGAGAGGGATCCGGGGCAGCTTCATGCTGATGCGGCTGAAGCGCCCGCACAGGCGATGCGGGGCCTTCTTCCTTCCGAGGGACAGCTCCCTGCGGGGCGGGGCGAGGGCGTGGTCTGGACCTGGGGGCGTGGTCTGGGCGGGGCCCGGTGGAGACCACAGATCTCAGAGGGCGTGGCCCGACCCCCGGGAGACACGGCCGGGGCGCGTCGCGTCTCACCTGCGGGCGGGGTCCTTGCCGCGACAGGCGCAGCAGCAGCCGAGCAGCGAGAGCAGCAGGCCGAGGAGCAGGGCGAGCAGGGCTCCGGCGCCCATCACGCCCTTGCGCTGGTTGGTCTCTGCGGGGGACACCGGGTCAGCGCCAGCCCCGCACCCTCCGTTCCCTAACCGGACGTTCCCGGCCCACTCACCCAGGCGGCAGGCACCGGTGACCGGGTCGCAAGAGTCCTCGTGGCAGCTGCAGGCCTGGGCGCAGTCCACGCCGTGGAGCCCGGGCGGGCATGTCACGTTACAGCTGCGGGGGCGAGGGGTCAGGGCAGACCGCCTTCCTCCCTCTCTCCGGCCAAGGCCCGCTGATACCCGGACCCAGAGGCTGGCTGTCTAGCCCCAGGCCCCCCGCCGCGTGTGTGTGTGTACCCGTTACTGGGAATGGAACCCAGGGACATTCTCTTTCCAATCTATACCCCCACAGCCCCACTTTTTATTCTTGCTAAATTGCTGACACTGGCTTCAAACTTGAGATCCTCCTATCTCAGCCTACCAGGTACTGAGATTACAGGCATACACCGCCATGCCATGCTCTTATTTTATTGGTACTGGGGATTGAACTCAGGGGCATTCTACCTCCGAGCTACACCCCACCCACAGCCCTATTTTTTTTTTTTATTCTTTATTTTGAAACCGGGTTTCACTAAGTTGCGGAGTTCCTCACTAGGTAGCTGAGGCTGGCCGAGAACCCAGATCCTCTGGTCTCAGCCTCCCGAATGCTGGAGTTACAAGCGTGCGCCACCACGCTTGGCTGGTTTTTATTCTTTACTTTGAGACAGAGTCTCACTAAGTTGCAGAGGGCCTCATTAAGCAGCTGAGGCTGGCCGGGAACCTGCGATCCTCCTTATCTCGGCCTTCCAAGTACTGAGATTACAAGCGTGTGCTACCACGATCGATCGGCTTTATTTTTTGTTTAGAAAGAGGGTCTCATAAGGGAGCTCTTCACTAAATTGTTGAGGCTGGCTTCCTTCAACCTGCGCTCCTCCTGTCTTGGCCTCCCAAGTGTGGATATTACAGGTGTGCGCCCCTACACCCAGCCCCCAAGAGCCTGCGGCCGGCCGCTTCCCAACTGGAGTGGACCGCCCAGCCCAGGCCGAAGGGAGGGACCAGCGTGCGCCCCGCCTCCTTAGCTGCCGAGGTCCGAGTCCCGGGTCCTGGTCCTCCACCGCCCCCTCGGGGTCGCAGGGCACTCACCGGGGCCCGTGCACGCCGGGGCTGCACACGCAGCGCCCCGACTGGAAGTCACAGTGGCCGCTGCCGCAGTCGGCGCACACGAAGGCGCAGTCCTCGCCGTACGTGCCGTTGCTGCACTTGGTCTCGCACCTGGGGGGGGGGGGGGACAGGGTCAGCGGAAACGAGGGCCAAGCCCCCGCAGCCCCCGGAGGCCTCCCCCGCCTGGGGCGCTGCTCACCGGTCGCCGATCCAGCCCGGGTTGCAGCGCGTGCACTTGCCGGTGACGTGGTTGCAGGCGTGGCCGTCGCGGCAGGGCGGGCAGCGGTGGCCGCAGCCCTCGCCGTAGAAGCCGGTGGCGCACGGCTGGTCGCACTTGGTCCCGTTCCAGCCCGGCTCGCAGGTCAGGCAGCGGCCCTCGGCCACCGTGCACGGCTGCTGGCCCTTGCACTGGCCGCACCTGGGGAAGGGTCAGGAAGCGGGGGGCTGCGCCTCGCTCCGGCCCCGCCCGGCCCCCGCCCCCGGCCCCGCGCTTACCGGCGGCGGCAGCCCAGGCCGTAGAAGCCGGCGGGGCACGGCTCGCGGCAGTACTTGCCGCGGTAGCCCGGCTCGCAGGCGCACGTGCCGTCCAACGGGTGGCAGCGGCCGCGGAAGCACTGGCAGTAGCGGTCGCAGCGCGCGCCGAAGGTGCGCTCACGGCACTGGCAGCGGCCGCTCTGCTGCTCGCAGGGCGACGCGTTGCAGGCGCACTGGTTGTTGCAGCTGCGGCCCCACCAGCCCGCGTGGCACAGGCAGGCGCCCGTCTGCGGGTCGCAGCGCGAGGTGGCGCTGCAGTAGCACGCGCTGGCGCACTGCGCGCCCCACCAGCCCGGCTCGCAGCGGCACGCGCCGCTCCGCGGGTGGCACGTGCCATGCTGGCACTGGCACGCGTGCTCGCAGCGCGCGCCCCAGCGCCGCGCGTGGCACGTGCACTGGCCGGTCACGTCCTCGCACTGCCCGTGCGGGTGGCAGCTACAGCGCTCCTTGCAGTCGGGACCCCAGAACTGGCGCGGGCACTCTGCGGGGACGGGCGGAGCGGGCGCCATCGGATCGGAGCGGCGGAACAGGCCTCGCCCCATCCCTCGCCCCGCTGCGCGCCGCCCTCCTCCTCCTCCTCCTCCTCCTCCTCCTCCTCCTCCTCCTCCTCCTCGTCCCGCACTCACTCGTGTCGCAGTTGGCACCGAAGTAGCCGTGGCGGCAGCGGCACTCGCCGGGCCGCACGCACACCTCGTTCTCTGAGCACGTGGAGTTGCCTTCGCACACGGCTGCGGGAGAGAGGATCGTGCTGCCAGGCGTGCCCGCCCGCCCTGCCCGCCAGCCCGCCCGCCAGGCCCCGGGGAGTCCCACTCACCGATCCCACACTCGTCCCCCTGCTGCCTCCAGCCAGCGCAGCACGTGGGCACCTGCGAGCTGACAGCAGAGGGGGGCTTAGCCTGGCGCCCCTTCCCCAGGCCCTTCCCGCGCTGCCTTCCGGCCCCCTGGAGCCTCCCCTGGGCAGGTGGTTACCGGGGTCCTGGCCTGGTGCCCGGAGCAGTGGTAGGTATGGGGGACTCGCAGTCAGTAAGAAAGACCCACGTCTCTGTGCTCAGGGTGCCCGCGCCCCAGGAAAGCTAAGCACCCAACTCCCCAGCCCTCCGCACACCAAAGCTCCCCCGCCCTGCTCCCTGTGACTCTTCCGTGTCTCTCTCCGCGGCCACTAGGCTGAGAAAAGAAGCCCCACGGATCCCGCGGCCACAGTAGCGTCCAGGGGGCTGGGAGTGCAGGACCTGGGGCCCCCAGCACCCGCTGACACCTGGTCTAGGGCTTCCTTCAGAGTGGGGTGCCTGGCTGGCAGGGCGTCAGGAATCTGGATGTCAAGACTGGGATAGGACCAGTGGACCGGCTGGTACACCCGAATGCTAAGGATTATTAGCAGGGTGAGTAGGAGCCATCAGGTGGAGGAGTCAGAGTGGCAGAGGGAGTGTCCTGGAGGCAGGAGGGGTGGGGCTTGGCCAGGCTAAAGGCAGAGCTGGGCACATGTGGAGCCCCCCCTCCCCGGCACAAGGAAGGCCCTGGGGGTCAGGCAAGATTTAGGGTGCAAGCTGGGTATGGTGGTGGATGTCTGTAATTCCAGCATTTGGAAGGCTGTGATCCTCCTGTCTCAGCCTCCCAAGTACTGGGATTACAGGCATGTGCCACTATGCCCGGCGTTCTGGACCTTATTTCTTCTTTTTCTCTCTTGGATTGAACTCAGGATCATTCTATCTCCGAGCTACACCCCCAACCCTTTTTATTTGTTTTTGTCTTGAAATGGGCCTCGCTAAATTTCTAAGACTGGCCTGGAAGCTGGGATCCTTCCTGTCTCAGCCCCTTAAGTACTGGATTCCAGGCTTGCACCACCAACCTGGCTTTTATTTATTTATTTTATTTCGAAACAGGGCCTTCTTAAATTATAGTGCAGTGGCCTCAAACCTGTGATCCTCCTGTCTCATGATCCTCCTGTCCCAGCCTCTCAAGTATTGGGATTACAGGCATGCACCCCGCATACCCAGCTACTCAAGTTAAATTTTATCTGGTTTTACCAAGTGCCTCAAAAGAAGGGAATTCTTTTTTTCAGGCAGTACTAGGGATGAAACGCGGGACTTTGCAGGTGTGAGGAAAAAGCTCCACCACTGAGCCACACCGTCAGCCCCTAGATGATCCTTTCTTCCTTCCTTCTTCTGTGATCCTCCTGTCTCAGCCTCCCAAATACTCAGATTACAAGTGTGTGCCACCATGCCCAGCTTATAAATATAATTTCTTTCTTTCTTTTCTTTCTTTTTTTTTTTTTTTGCGGTACTGGGGGTTGAACTCAGGGACATTCTACTTCCGAACTATACCCTCAGCCCTATTTTTTATTCTTTATTTTGAAACAGGGTCTCACTAAGTAGTGGAGTGCCTCACTAGGTAGCTGAGGCTGGCTGCGAACCCGGATCCTCCGATCTCAGCCTCCCAAATGCTGGGATTACAAGCGTGCGCCACCATGCCCGGGTAGCAGGCCTTTTCTAACCAGAGCGTTTCAAGGCGGTGCAGGCTCTAATCCCTGTGCGCACCAGGTGGGGAGGCCCTGCCCGGGGTGCTGTGAGGGCCACAGAGGATGCCTGGGTACTGAGCTGGTGTGTGCCCAAGGTGGGGGCCAGAACAGGGCCACTGGGGTTGCTGAGACCCAGGAGAACGTCGTCTCAATCCTACAGGAACAGGACAGGCTTTAAAGGAGAGCGGGAGGGTCTGGAAGGGGGCCCGAAGACCCCGGTGGACTGGAACAGACGAATCGAGTGTGGGAACGATCTCCAGCTGGGTCCCGTAGGCCCCACAGGCCCCAGGTGGAGGTCATTGCCACACTGGCAGGGCCCGAGGGCCTGAACGTTGGCTCCTCCCACTGAGAAAGGAGCCGGCTCCTCTCCAGGCCGAAGTTGGGAACTAGGGAACAGGACCCATAAAGTCCTAGAACCAGAGCCAGGCGTGGTGGTCACACCTGTAATCCCTGTCACTTGGGGACTGAGACAGGAAGAGCGCTTGTTCCAGGTGAGCCTCAGCAATCTAGCAAGATCTTTCTCTCCTTTCCTTTCCTTTTTTTTTTGTTTTTGTTTTGTTTTTTTGTAGTACTGGGAATTGAATGCAGGGTCATTCTAGCTCAGAGCTATACCCAGCCCCCCCCCCCTTTTTTTTTTTTTGCGGTACTGCGGATTGAACTCAGAGGCATTCTACCTCCGAGCTATACCCCCAGCCCTATTTTTTATTCTTTATTTATTTATTTATTTATTTTTGCGGTACTGGGGATTGAACTCAGGGGCATTCTACCTCTGAGCTATACCCCCAGCCCTATTTTTTTATTCTTTATTTTGAAACAGGGTCTCACTAAGTTGCGGAGTGCCTCACTAGGTAGCTGAGGCTGGCCTCGAACCCGGATCCTCCGGTCTCAGCCTCCCGAATGCTGGGATTACAAGCGTGCGCCACCACGCCCGGCTCTTTTTATTCTTTATTTTAAAACCGAGTCTCACTAAGTTGCGGAGTGCCTCACTAGGTAGCTGAGGCTGGCCTCGAACCCGGATCCTCTGGTCTCAGCCTCCCGAATGCTGGGATTACAAGCGTGCGCCACCACGCCCGGCTTACCCAGCCTCTTTTGTTAATTTCTCTTTTTCTTTTTTTGTGGTGCTGGGGATGGAATCCAGGGCAGCTCTACCTCCAAGGAACACCCCCAGTCCTATTTTTTATTCTTTATTTTGAAGCAGGACCTCAGTAAATTGCAGAGGGCCTCACTAAGTAGCTGAGGCTGGCCGCAAGCCTGTTGTCCTCCTGTCTCAGCCTCCCAAGTTACAAACGTGTGCCACCACACTTGGTTTTAATTTTTCTTTCAAAACACGGTCTCACTAGGTAGCTGAGGAGAGTCGAGCTAATTTGCTGAGGCTGATGGCACACATCAGTAATCCCAGTACTTGGGAGGATGAGACAGGAAAATCGAAGGTTCAAGGCCAGCCTCAGCAACTTAGTTTTGAAGCCTGGTTCAAAACTGAAAAAAAGGGAGGTGGGGTCAGGGGGTAGATCAGAGGCACAGTGCTCCTGGGTTCAATCTCCAGCACCAAATAAATAGACAAATCAATACAAAAAAATAAAAAAGGACTAAAGGTATAGCTCAGTGATAGTGTCCGTTCTAGTACTTGGGAGGCTGACACAGGAGGATCACAGGTTTGTGGTCAGCCTTGGCAACTTGTGAGGCCCTCTGCAACTTAGTGAGACCCTGTTTCAAAATAAAGAATAAAAAACAGGGTTGGGGAAGCCGGGTGTGGTGGCACACTCTTTTAATCCTAGCATTTGGGAGGCTGAGACCAGAGGATCCGGGTTCTCGGCCAGCCTCAGCTACCTAGTGAGGCCCTCCACAACCTAGACCCTGTTTCAAAATAAAGAATAAGAAAAATAGGGCTGGGGGTATAGCTCGGAGGTAGAATGCCCCTGGGTTCAATCCCCAGTACCACTAAAAAAAAAGAATAAGCCGGGCGTGGTGGCGCACGCTTGTAATCCCAGCATTCGGGAGGCTGAGACCGGAGGATCCGGGTTCGCGGCCAGCCTCAGCTACCTAGTGAGGCACTCCGCAACTTAGTGAGACTCGGTTTCAAAATAAAGAATAAAAAAAATGGGGCTGGGGGTATAGCTCGGAGGTAGAATGCCCCTGAGTTCAATC
>PVLC010039744.1:0-14167 GCA_004027655.1 Graphiurus murinus
TGCAACTTAATGGGACCCTGTCTCAAAATAAAGAATAAAATAGGGATGAGGGTGTAGTTTGGAGGTAGAATGCCCCTGGGTTCAATCCCCAATACTGCAAAATAAATAAATATATAAAACTGTCCACGTATAACTTATTAGAAAAGCAATTCTGTAAGGATCTGTGGGTTTGGGGGTAAGAAAGATCTTTAGGTGGAGGGTGCAGTAAATATCTCAGAGGGTAGAGGGAGAGAGAAAGGACTGGGTAGGGAACAGGCTTCAGGGATCCCTGCTGGAGGACAGGGAGAAAGCTGGGAAAGCATGGGAAAGCTGGGAAAGCATGGGAAAGCTGGGGGTGGGCAGAGTGGAGAGGAGTGAACTACTTCAGGGGTCTGGGATCCAGGATGAAGAGTCAAGACTTGGCTTCCTGGGTTAGAGGTGGTGTTTGGAGAACTGATGTGGTGGCTTTTGGCCTTGAGAGAGGAGCTGGCTTGGTGACAAGGTGGCTGGAGAAGATGCAGAAGAAGCAGGTGAGTTTTTTTGTGTGTGAGACCTGGAACCAAGGACGTCCTATGCTTTAACCTATGCCTCGTCCTGAAAGGAAGAAGACGGATCTGTGGGGTGGGGTGGCGGGGGGCAGGGACGAGTCCAGAACAGTGCCAGCGTCACAGTGTTAGCTGGAATGCTTGAAGAGACGATTGCATCCTCACAGACTGTGGCGCAGTGCGCGGTCCTTAGCTCCAGATGCCTGCTCTGGAGGAAGTAGCCAGCAATTGTTGGGACACATACGCGTTGGTGCTGCCCCAGGCCCTTGACGGGATTCCCTCTTCTAGCCCATTTGGCTCATCATCCCAGATGTGGAGCACCTATTAAAAACTTTAATATGGCCAGGCGTGGTGGCGCATGCTTGTAATCCCAGTTCTTGGGGACTGAGACAGGAGGATCACAGGTTTGAGGACAGCCTCAGCAACTAGTGAGATTCTTATCAATCTAGTGAGACCCTGTTTCAAAATAAAAATAAAATAGGGCTGGGGTTGTAGTTTGGAGGTAGAATGCCCCTGGGCTCAATCCCCAGTAACCCCCCCACACACACATACACATACACACACATATACACACACAAATTTTAATATGGCATCTAATATAATCTAATTGTGTAACATAGTTATATAATGCCATAAATATAAATTAACATAATAATATATAAGCTTGAGATTATGGTATCCAACCTATTTTAATGCCCCTGTGTCAATTTTGTTGAACTGTTGGCAGAATTAATAACTTGGGACTTAATGGGTTAAGTTGCATAACAGGAATATGGAGAGATACTAGCAATGCTCTTGTTTTACAAGTGATGAAAGGGAGTTACCGAGTCACCGAGTCACCACGTCACCGAGAGGTCAGACAGCTTGCTCAAGAAGCCCTCAACTGGCAAGGCTGCAACTGAACGGGGCTTTTGGGCTCCAGTGCAGAGGTTCCACACCACCTGCCTGGCAGGCTTGCATGCTCAGCTCCTTCCTTGAAGAAAAGATACAAGGGAGTGTCTAAAGATGAGCCAGCCACAATTCTGTCCTGCAGTAGCTTGTGGGGGATGCGTGCCTGACCACCAGCTGGTGGAATGGGGGTGAGAAGGGCTGGGCAGGGAGTGGTGTTGCTGGGTGGGTCTCAGTCTCTGGGAGCTAGGGATCCTGCAGGCAGAACAGATGCACACACGCCCTCTTGCTACAGATCAAACCCCGATTGTTAGCTTCTATTTCTCCACAGTGCTGGGGAGTGTGGTGGGCACACACATTCAAATTAAAAAAAATTTTTTTTAAAAGCAAAGTTTGGGCAGGATTTATATTGATAGAAATTTACTTATTTATTTATTTGGCAGATTAAACCCAGGGACATTCTACCTTTGAGCTATACCCCCAGCATTTTTTTAAAAAAATTTTTATTTTGGAACAGGTTCTCATTAAGTTGGTGAGGGTCTTGAAAAGTTGCTGAGGCTGGCCTCAAGCCTGCAATCCTCCTGTCTCAGATTCCCAAGTACTGGGATTACAGGTGTGTGCCACCATGCCTACCTCTTGGAATTTTATCTTTTGGGGGTGAAGGTGAGGATTCAGTGGGCAGACGCTGGTGTCATCAGCTTTCCCAGGGTGAGTCTGATGTGGAGAAGGGACGTCTCATGGCTTTCATTGTGTTTGTCTCCAGCTGTCTCAAGGTTTGAGTTGAACCCTCTGAGCTCACTCTGCTCTGAAATGGATCTGAGCCTTTTAATTATTTTTTTTTCCTGCCAGATGGCACAAGATGAAGTTTTGTCAGTTTAAGCTCTTTGAGAGATATTGCAAGAGGAAGAGGTTTTCCTACCTTGTCCTGTGTGCCCATTGGTTATTCCTATGGTGTGGAGACTTTTTCTAGCACTAGGCTATGCAGTGTACACATATT
Organism: Graphiurus murinus; assembly: GCA_004027655.1. Classification (NCBI taxonomy): domain Eukaryota; kingdom Metazoa; phylum Chordata; class Mammalia; order Rodentia; family Gliridae; genus Graphiurus; species Graphiurus murinus. The sequence continues at coordinate 2,410 of PVLC010039744.1, forward strand.
CTACAGCTCACAACTCTTCTGCATAGAGCTCTGGCTCCTGCAGCAGGCTCAGCTTTCCTGGAACCCAACGCACGCAGCATGGGCAATCTCCCCAGCAAATAATCCTTGCAGGGCACGCAGGTTCTCCAGTGTCCAGCTCTTGCAGCCTGGTGTTAATTTTATTTCAAGATGGCTGGGCCATGGTGTCCATGCATGTGGCCAAACCTTGTTACAGATGTTTCTGTGAGGGTGCTTCTGGATGAAATTAATATTTGGACAGATGGATTTTGAGTCAAGAGTTGGGTCTCATCCAATCATCTGAAGACCTGAATAGAACAACAAAAGACTGACTTTCCCCACATAAGACAGAGTTCTCTTATAATGGATTTTTGTACTTGAACTCAACATTGGCTCTTTCCTGGGTCTCCAGGCTGCTAGCAATGCAGCTCACCCTGCAGATTTTGGACTTTCAGATTCCACAATTCTGTGAGCCCATTCCTTGACACAAATATCTGTTCTTTTTTTTTTTTTTGCGGTACTGGGGATTGAACTCAGGGGCATTCTACCTCCGAGCTACACCCCCAGCCCTATTTCTTATTCTTTATTTTGAAAAAGGGTCTCACTAAGTTGCGGAGTGCCTTACTAGGTAGCTGAGGCTGGCCGGGAACCCGGATCCTCCCGTCTCAGCCTCCCAAATGCTGGGATTACAAGTGTGCACCACCATGCCCGGCTTCAAATATCTATTCTGAACACACACACACACACACACACACACACACACACTCACACACTCACACACTCACAGACACACTCACACACATATCATGCACATCCTATTGATGATTCTATTTCTCTGGAGAATTCTGTCTAATACACAGGGGCAGTTTCTCGAGTATCAAGACCCAGTGTGTCACTAACATGTATGGGGAAGGAGGAAGGGGGAGCAGGGTGGGATATGGAGGGAAATTCATCCAGTGATGACAGCACGTGTTTATTTGAATCTCACTACAATGTACAATAAATACAATGCACCAACAAAAGCATTATAATAACTTAAATACTTTCGCAGTGTTGAGCACGGAGCCCAGGGCTCTGTGCACACTAAGCAGGTGCTCTCCCCGTGAGCTCCGTCCTCTGGTGGCAGGCTCCTGTTCCTTCAATGTCCAGCTCCTGCAGTTGAGAGCAGCCAGCACCTTGCCCCAGCTCCCTTGTACATCAGGCAGTTCCACAGCAAGGACCTCAGTGAGACATCGCCTCATGCTCTCCTAGCACCAGAGAGGGTGGACTTCTAGCAGGCTCTACTTACATGGCACCACAGCAATTTCTCTCTTACATGGCATCTCAGCAACTTCTCATCCAGTGGGCAATGGCTGTGTCCTCTCCAGCAAGGTCTCAGCCCTGGGTGACTGAGTGGGCAGGCATTGCTCTTCCTTGAGCACTCTGTCTCGCCTGGGTGTAGAGGCTGCTCTTATGTTTGCAATTCTTTTCTGCTTGGAGTCCTCTTCTCTTCTTACTAGCTAAGGCTTTGTCATTCCATGCTCCTGTTATAATGAATAATGCTTTAAACTCTCACTGTCCAAGTTGCTGAATTATTTCTCTTTCCTGATTGGATCCAAGCGATACAGAATCTTGGGTTTATTTTTGGTACTGGGGATTGAGCCCATGGGCTTTCTACCACTGAGCTACATCCCCAGCCCCTTTAAAAATTTTAAATAGGCTTTCACTAAGTTGCTGAGGCTGGCCTCCAACATTTGATCCTCCTGTCTCAGCCTCCCAAGTACTGGAATTACAGATGTGCACCATCACACCTGGCTTAAACAACAGAAATTTATTCTCACAGTTCTGGAGGCTGGGAAGTCCAAGGTCAGCGTGTGAGCATGGTCAGGATCTATTGAAGGACTTCTTCCTGGCTTGAGAGCTGCCTTTTGATTGTGGAGAGAGAGAACAGAGAGAGGGAGAGAGAGAGAGAGAGAGAGAGAGAGAGAGAGAGAGAGAGAGAGAGAGAGAGAGAGAAAGAGGAAAAGGAAGAGAAAGAGAGGACCTCTGGTTTCTTTTCTTACAAGGACATTAATTTTATCAGTCTAGGACCCACCCCATCTAATACTAATTTCCTCCTACAGGCGCCATCTCCAAGTATCTTCACTTTGTGGGTAGGGTTTCAACATAAGAACTTGTGGGGATAAATACACTCCAAAATGTAGCCTGGTTAGAATTTTGGTACTAGTAAGTAGAGTGCTGCTAATACTTAGAAATGTGAAAGCAGTGTGCTGGAAAAAGCCTAGATTTCCAGGGACTGAACGATTGCTGGGGAGCTGCGCTGTCCCTGGTCCTGAACTTTCAGAATGCTGGTGGGAAGGCAGCATGGGCTCCTATGTGGTTGAGAATTCAGTTCAACTGAGAGGCCCAGGACAGTGGGGTGGAGGGGGGTTGATCCTGAACTTGGCCTCCCTCTATTCTCATCCTCAGCATGACACAACATTGATAAGATAGGGCAAGCAAGAGATAACTATTAGCTTGGGAATCTTGGTGAGACACACGTAGTTTAAAATTCGGAGACTTACTGCTTCAGTGAGGTTTTTAGGGGTCCAATGGTCAGGGGCAGCCTAGGTTATCCTATCCAGATGCATGACAAATTTCTGCTTCTTGCATCCTGTAAGAAGAAAGTGTAGCATACTTTCTTTACATTTCTCAGCTGAGAGTATTATTATTGGCCTTTGCACTGGATAATACTGGAAGGTTCCAGCTTTGAGTGGGGGCTCTCCAGCAGGCCCAGCAGGTCCACACTGATATGCAAGCAGCCATGCGAGCTGGGCCATATGATTTGACACTGTTGGCGGGGTCGATAGTGGGAAAAGATGTGGTGGGGAGTTTCTGGCAAGCCCCAGTGGGAGAGTTACAAATGTAGGCCCCAAGGATTCTGGAGCAAGTCTCTGCCATCCATAGCAGAAAGTTATATTCCTTTTGGGGAAATAGCTCCTGACGTGTTACTGGGCTCTGAGCATCTACTGACCAGTGGGTATTAAGTGTTTATGCATCTGAAACTGCCCGCTGTGATCTGGGCTTTACTGGTCTGTTAGGTCATAAAATGGGCCCAACAGCAGCCTGTTCCTAAATAGAACTGGGGCTTTGGGATTGGGCTTGAGCCCAAGTGGACAGCATGGGTTAGCTGCATGGACACACAGCCCAGAAGCCAATGTCTTCTGCCATAGTTGCACCAATGTCTCTTTCCTGTAGTTATATGGGGTTTCTTTTATGATCAGAGGAAAAGACCCAAGCTTAGCCTGTGGGTGGTACAGGAATGAAAGTCAGAATGTCCAGCAGCTGCCTTAAAGACACAGTAAGATGTGGCCTTGGAAGACAGAGGGACATTTCTTCCCAATAGATGGATCAATGTACCTTGCCATCCACTTTGCCTGGAAGTAGTATTGGCCCCAGGTGAAAAGGTAACAAATTCTTTGCAGGAGAATGGCTTGGCCATCTAATCAGAGGACTGAGAGGAAAACAACTATATAATATGTAATAAGATGGGGAGGTCTGGGGTAGAGGCATATGGTGGGCATATGCAAAGATTTTTGGATGACACATTATCAGTCACCGGAAAGCAGAAAGGAAAGACAGTGAGCAACCAAGCAGACAAAATGGTTTGGCCAGGTGACATTAGATGGCTCTGTCATTGGCCACTCCAGAACTGGCCTGATAGGTACATGAATGGAGTAGGCATAATGGCAGGGATAAAGGGCACAAGTGAACATAGGGTCCCTAGGAAAATGATAGCCAATCCCTGCCTGCCGAGGATTCAGGGGGAAGCAGAAGAGTGTGCCTGTGAGTGGGCTCTCAGGGTGCTGGATGGAGGGACATGGAATAGAACACTAGAGGAGAGAGGCTTTGCTGATATGAGAGTATTCTCACAGAGTTTAGTAGGATTTTATGAATGAGCTGGGCATGGTGGTGCATGCCTGTAATCCCAGTACTTGGGAGGATGAGACAAGAGGATTGCAGGTTCGAAGCCAACCTCAACAACTTAGCAAGATCCTGTTTCAAAATAAAAAACAAAGAGGACTGGGGGTGTAATTCAGAGGTATAATGCTCCTAGGTTCAATCCCTAGTACCAAAACCAAAACCAAAATAAAACAACTCATTTTATTGGTTATTTCCAGGGATGGGGATATTCATTGGTTTTAGACGTACTCAATTAAAAAATTTTGCCCTAGCCAGGTGCGATGGCACTTACCTGTAATCCCAGTACTTGGGAGGCTGAGGCAGGAGGATCACAGGCTTGAGGACAGCTTCAGCAACTTATCAAGACCCTCAGTACCTGTGGGGAAAGATCCCCAGAGAGAAGGCGGTAGCCCCGCCCGACGGAAAGGAAAAAAATGCATCAAAGATGGCGCAGAGGGGGAGTGATGAGGGTGGAGGCCTAAGAGTGTTTACCAGAGACCAGGATTGGACGAGGGATGTCTCCTCAGCGTGATCAAGCCATTGATAGGTCCCTGGTAGTGTGATCAGTGCGTGATCACCTTTTGGACTGGGCCAAAGAGGCATGACCAAGATGACATTTACCCTGATTGGCCCTGCAAGGAGACACTCCTCTCGCTCAGCTCTGTATAACACCTTGCCCCTCATGTAATAAACGGATGAGTCCTCTGATGCTCAGTGTCCGCCGTGTGTTCATTTCGCGCGACCTTCCTTTCCCGCGGGGAACCCCCTTTCGGGTAGACGCTCCAGGGAGATCGGGGTAGGGGCCCCCTTCATCTAGAGGACCCCATAAGTACCTTTTGAAACAACATTGTTTCAAAATAAAAATAAAATAAGACTGGGAGCCAATTTATGAAAGCAACTTAAATGTTTATCAATAGATGAATGGCTAATGAAAATGTGGTACAGATATACAACCGGAATTTTACTCAGCCATAATGAAGAACAAAATATGCCATCTGCTGCCAAATGGATGGAACTAGAGAATATTATACTGAGTGAGATCAACCAGAATCAGAAAGTCAAGGCCCTATATGTGGAATCTAGAACAAAATAGGAAGCAAAAGGGACTTCAATCAAATGAGAGAGAAAGCAGTAGAATAGTGGAAGAAGATTGGGGGAGGGCAGAAGGAGGGGAAAAATGAGGACTGACAAAGGGAACAGTTCAAATAAGGTTACATTCATACAAGAAGGTTTCATTAGCAATTTCACATGTGTGGGGTGGGAGGTATATGAAGGGGATCATACCCAAGTGCACACGCAAGCGCTCGGTGCATGTGCGTTTGTATTGCTTTGAGTCTCACTATGAGGTATAATTACATTGCACCAATAAAAGTTTTTAAAAAGTAGAGCTGGGGGTATAGCTCAGAGGTAGAATACCCCTGAGTTTTTAATCCCTAGGAGACACACACACACACACACACATACACACACACACACATTTTCTTTGCCTGGTTCTGAAGATAAATAACTGTAGCTACTCAAGAGGACACACACAGGGCACCCTGACCTCACTTGACCTCAACGGTGCAAATCTGACATCAGCTGAGGGTGATATACACCAAGCCTCCTGGGGTTGCTGTCAGGTCATGAGCCACGGCCAGGAAATGCATATGCATTTGTGTTTTGTCCCTGTGGCGGCCCCTGTCTCTTTCCTGGTGTGTCCGGGAACCCTGTGGGGCTCTGAGGTCAGGCAGTAAGGGCATTCACTGGGAGTCAGATTCTCTGGGCCTGGCCCCTAGCCTGTCTCTCGCCAGCTCTGAGACTTTGGCCAAGCCAACCAGCCTCTTGGATCCTTTTCCTTCACCTAAAATGAGGTTAAAAACTCCAGATTTCTTTCTGGGTTTCCTGGGAGGATCTAGTAAGATGTTTACAGTAAAAATGGTTTTCTTCAGAAAACACAAGTACCCTTTTTGCAACTATCCCTTCTGGAGTGGTCTGTGGCTAGCAGGGGTGGGAGCAGCCAAGATGGAAATCCCCAAGACACTGAAGTGACTCCATGAAAAACAAGACCCATGTAGGATTAAAGATAAACACCTCTCCAGGCAAATAAGGCAGTCAAGCTAGCTGTTAGTCTTGTGGCATTAACAGCCACACTAAAAGATTAGGGGCTAAAAGTACGCCAGCCTAGCTGGACGTGGTGGTGCACACCTGGCGTTCCAGTACTTTAGAGGCTGAGACAGGATTGCAGGTTCCAGGCCAGCCTCAGCAATGTAGTGAGAACCTCAGGAACTTAACAAGACCCTGTTTCACAATAAAAATTACAAAAGGAGCCAGGCGTGGTGGCACATGCTTGTAATCCCAATATTTGGGAGGCTGAGATAGGAGGATCACAGGTTCAAGGACAGCCTCAGCAAGTTGTGAGACTCTCATTATTCTAGTGAGACCCTGTTTCCAAATAAGAAATAAAGTTGGGCTGGGTGTTAGCTCAAAGGTAGAATGCCTCTGGGTTCAATCCCCAGTACCACACACATACACAAAAAAATTACAAAAGGACTTGGGGGTGTAGCTCAGAGGTAGAACACCCCTGGGTTCAATCCCCAGAACCACAAAACAACAACAACAAAAAGAAAATAATTGCATCCATCTTCAAGGCCATGAGAGATAACATGCCAGGAGATGGGGGACTGGGAAAGTCAGCTCAGCCTCCTGAGACTATGTGGTAAGCAAGTGTGACAGCTCAAGCCAGAAAGTGTGGGGTCTGCACTATTCTGAAAAGTATAATATTAGAGACTTTCCCAGATGATAAGGACACATTCCAAGTTGTAAGGGGCAAATATATGCATAGAATAGTCACTTAAGTAACCCACAGTTATCTTTACCTTATTAGCAGAGTATCACACACACACTCCTAGGTGGACACTTAAGATGGCAGAGGCGTGTGACCTCTGAAGCAGCGTGATGTGGAAGAGTGCACGAGCAGCTCAGATCCTGCCCTGCGTGTGATGGCACCAGAGACCCAGCTTCTGCCCACCCCACTGAGGACATAAAAGCCATTCCCCTTCATTTTTTGCTCCTTCTGGCTTGAGCAGAAGTTACTAAATAAAGTCTCGCTGCCTCAATTCTCCCTGGGTGCATTCTTCAGTTCTACAACTCTGGATCCAAGAACTTGAGTTTCAGTAACATTTGGGCTTGTCTCATAAGATCTCCAGGCACTCATACATCCATGCACAGCATCTATCCTGTGGGGCTCCTCCGGCCCTGGGCTGACTCCACCCACTCAACCCAGATTGACCCCGACAGAGACTCAGAATTTATGCACAGTACTAGAAGCTGGGCTGCAGGGTCAGTCAGACTTGGGTTCAAATCCTGACTTTGCCTTTTACTAGGGAAGTACTCTTGGGAAATCAATCTACACTCTGAGCTCCAAATCTGTAAACTGGATTATCCATCATACAAGATATGCTCAAGGATTAGAAGAGACAAACATTCAGAGCTTTTAGCACACCACCCACCCCAATGTGGTAACTTAATGCTAATGGAAACTGCATTTACATGATCCACAAAGAATGCAAGTTGGTTGAATGACTCATTGGATACGCAGTCAGCGACTTAGATTCTACTCACAAATCTCTGAGTGTTCTATTTCCTGGGGGCACAGCAGCCCTCTTGCCTTTCCTCTGCTACCACCTGTCAGTCCAGCTCCATAGGATTAGCAAGGGCTCTGCACAGGGACTGTGTTGGCAGGCACCATAGAGCCCCAGGGCAGAGTCTTGGGTGTGAGTCCCCAGACATGTCCCAGGCTCCCTGCCCAGACCGGAGTGTCATAAAAGGACTGCTCTTGGCAGCCAGTGCACACCTCTCTCTTGTCCTCCTCTGTGCCTCTTCCTCGGGGACTGGTGAGTCCCCTTCTGCCTCTCTGCTCTGCTCCTGCGCATGTCAGGAGAATCCACCTGGGCTGGGAGTCAGGGTGCCTGGATTCAGCACGTAGCTGGTGCCTGATGGCTGGGCAGCCCGGGACAGCCATTCCTCTTCTCCCTCCTGCCTCAGTATCCTCTTCTGGCAATGTGGGGCTCTACTACATAACCTATATCCTTTCTGTTCTTTTTTTTCTTTTTTTTTTTGCGGTATTGGGGATTGAACTCAGGGGCATTCTACCTCCGAGCTATACCCCCAGCCCTATTTTTTATTCTTTATTTTGAAACAGGGTCTCACTAAGTTGCGGAGTGCCTCATTAGGTAGTTGAGGCTGGCCTCGAACCTGGATCCTCCGGTCTCAGCCTCCCAAATTCTGGGATTACAAGTGTGCGCCACCATGCCCGGCTTATCCTTTCTATTCTGACTTCTGGTGGTTCTGTGTCATCCAGAGAGCTTCACAGAAGAACCACAGGGACAGCATTTTCACAGGCAACCGAGGACAGAGCTGAGTCTAGGATTTCCAGAACCCTCTACTCTCTGCAGCCCTCAATGCTACTTACTCGGTGGCTTATGGTGTCCTTTGCCTTTCTGGGCTCACATCTCCTCAAGATGCCTGGGGCACCACAGGTGCTCAGGAACAATCCCTGCCTCTATTTACCATTATTTTGGCCTCACTCTAGAGCTGGAAAAAGAACAGTCCAGTCCATAAGTCCCGAGAGCAAACGCCCCATTACCCTCTGGGCTCCATTTGAATTCTATTATCTTGATGGCACTTGCCGAACCAGCCTCAACTCCCACAGGGCTCCTCTGGCCACGCCACAGAATGTGTCCAGGATACTGGTGAGGCAGGGGTCCTGGGGCTGGGAGTAAGGGGATATTACCAGCATTCAGGATGGACAGAGCCCTGCGGTTCCTGGATGGGAGCATCATGAGTGACCTGGGTCCAGAGATCCAGGAGACCAAATTCTTCTGTTGCCTGTCTCCCTCTCCTCTTTTTTTCCCTGGCCTCTCACATTGACAAGCAAAACTGGGTGATAGATGTCTTTCTTTCCTGCAGCTTGTCAGAAACCAAGATGACTAGTAATACTGAAGCTGAGAAGATGCTGATGGACTTGATCGAAGTTTTCCACAAATACACCCGGGATTCAGATGCTTTGGACAAATCTGGCTTGTCAAAGATGATGAAGGAGAACTTCCCCACTTTCCTGTCGGCTGGCGTGAGTAGGGACCTAAGGGGGGGCTGGTTGCCCAGAGAATGCCAGCTCACAGAGTGGCACCTACAGGACTGGGCTGACTGGTATCTTGCACCTGTGCTCAGCCGCCTGCAGGACCTACTCCTTGAACCAAGGTGTCGTAGATAGAGTCAGGATGGCAGGCGGAAGCCCCAGCTTCCTCTACAACCTCTGCCATTACATATTACATGGTTGTAAATACCTAAACACCTGCTCATCTTAGCTACCTCAGATGGAACATGGAAACAGTGGCACACAAATCCCAGGATTTTTTATGAACATTTATTTATTTACTAATTTATTTATTTATTTATTTATTTATTTATTTATTTATTTATTTATTTATGGCACTGGGGATTGAAATCAGTCTCAGCCAGGGATTGAACCTCCTGTCTCAGCCTCCCAAGTACACTCTCTATCTTTTAAGAGTTTTATCCCCTAATAGAGAATTATTACTTTTCACTGATACAAATATGTAGTTAGCATTACTTGCTTGCTAGTCTCATCACTTACCACTTCCTTCACACCTCCGAGCTACCTCTGAGCTACAACCCCAGGCCTTTTTATTTTTTTATTTTGAAACAAGGTCTCACTAAGTTCCTGAGGGTCTTGCTAAGTAGCTAAGGCTGGCCTCAAACCTGCGATTCTCCTGTCTCAGCCTCCCAAAGTACTGGGATTACAGGTGTGTACCACTGCGCTGGGTTTTTAATGGACATTTAAATTAGGTGATATATTTGGAAATGCCTTGTAAAATGGAAGTCGTTAGCAATTGTCCACACATCTTTAGTGGTCTGCGGTGATTTGTGCCTCAGGGAAAGGTCTCTGACTTAAACTATCTCTCTTGTGACAAACACAAATTTTCACCCTTAGGCTTACCTCTTTGGGTTCAGCTGCTCTTTCTGGATGCTTCTCTTCATGTAACCCTGGGAGAAGAAGTAGTACCCTAGAAATCACAGTGCCGAGGGAGATGAAGCAGCCTTAAAACTCTAGTTTTTAAATTCTCACTTACTGTAGTATCTAACTGCACCTTCAGTTCAATGAAATTAGCAGCACACAGCCAGGTGTGGTGATGCATGTCTGTAATCCTAGTACTGCAGCAACTTAGAGACACTCTGTTTCAAAATGAAAAAAAAAAAAATTAAAAGGGCTGGAGGTGAAGCTCAGAGAAAGAATGCCCCGGATTCAATCCCTGGTATATGTTTATATGTATAAAGCCCAGGGTCAAGCTCCCCAGCACTCTCCACCATGGCCTTCTCAGCCCTGCCCTCCAGGTTGTAACCTAATTGTCTTTTGTTTGATATCTTTTTTTCCCACAGGAGAAAAAGAGTGCGGATTTCTTAGAAAAGTTCTTTAAGAAGCAGGACACAGATAATGATGAGATGATCAATTTTCATGAGTTTCTCTCCAGTGTTGGTGAAGTTGTCGTGGAGTTACACAATCAGTCCCATGACCAGAAGCCATCTTCTGAGAGTTAGAGATGACCCAGCCCAGCCCAGAGGTCTCCAATGAGGCCTGAGATTGGTAGACCCCCAAATCAATAAACTTCGGTTTTCATTGCTCTGGGAATTGGTGTTATGCGCCTCTTTGATTGGATATGTTGGCAACATAGTCAGTTCTTACAGTTTTTTATTCTTCCTTCTTTTACACCAGGATTGCACGCATGTGCGCGCGCGCGCGCACACACACACACACACACACACACACAATATCTGTGGTTACCTTTGAAATTTTAACTTGCACATAATATAAGCTAGTCTTGAGTTATTATCTTCACTCTTTGAATAATGTAAAGAATTTGCTTCAAATTCAGATTCCCTTTCCAGTTCATCTGCTATTATTCCTCCAACCTTTTAAGCTTTTTTTTTTTCTTGTGGTACTGGAGATTGACTCCAAGAGCATTCTACCTCTAAGCTACACCCCAGCCCTATTTTATTTTTATTTTGAAATGGGGTCTCGCTAGGCCAATGAGTCTCACTACTTGCTGAGTCTGTCCTTGAATCTGCAGTTCTCCTATCTCAGCCTCCCAAGTACTGGAATTACAAGCATGCACCACTATGCCTGGTGAGCTCTATCTTTATTTATTTATTATTATTATTTTTAAACTGGAGATTGAACTCAGGGGCATTCTATCTCTGAGCTATACCCCCTATTTTTTATTCTTTATTTTGAAACAGGGTCTCACAAGGTTGGGGAGTGCCTCACTAGGTAGCTGAGGCTGGCCTCGAACCCGGATCCTCTGGTCTCAGCCTCCCAAATGCTGGGATTACAAGCATGCGCCACCATGCCCGGATCTATCTTTTTTTAAAATTCATTTTATTTTATTTTTGTGGTGTTGGGGTTTGAACTCAGGGATGTTCTATCTCCAAGTTGCACCCCTAGCCCTTTTTATTTGTTTGTTTAGAAACAGTGTCTTGATAGATTGTTGAGAGTCTCTCTACATCACTGAGGCTGTCCTTGAACCTGTGATCCTTCTGTCTCAGCCTCCCAAGTACTCTGTCTTTTAAAAGTCTTACCCCCAGCCGGGCGTGGTGGCGCACGCTTGTAATCCCAGCATTCGGGAGGCTGAGACCGGAGGATCCGGGTTCGCAGCCAGCCTCAGCTACCTAGTGAGGCACTCCGCAACTTAGTGAGACCCGGTTTCAAAATAAAGAATAAAAAATAGGGCTGGGGGTATAGCTCGGAGGTAGAATGCCCCTGAGTTCAATCCCCAGTACC
>PVLC010039745.1:0-14123 GCA_004027655.1 Graphiurus murinus
CCCAGCGGCAGACTCGTCCTCCTCTGCCCCGTCCCCAGGGCCCTTGAGCTCTGGGGTTGCGTCGGGGCTGCCGGGGGCAGTGGGGGCCGTGGGGGCCGGCTTCAGGTTGCTGTGGTTGTTGAGAAGGGCAGGGTCGGCCTTGGCCGGGGTCTTCTTGGCGGGGCCCGGGGCGGGGGCTGCTGGCTGCTCCTGCTTCTCTGCTGGGGCTTCCTTCTTCACAGGCTTGGTCAAGGGGGCTTTCCCATCAGCAGCCGGCGTGGCCTTGGCCTCGGAGGTGGCCTGAGGCACCTTGGTGTCTGGCTTGGGGCTGCTGGCCGACTTTCCCCTGGACTCCATGGCGGGAGGTGCTGCAGCTAAGTGGGGCGTGTGGGACAGGCAGGAGTCTGGACCACAGTGTCTCAGGACAGCTCACCTCTGGTCATTCTACGGGCCTGGAGGGAGACACCAGTGAGGCTGCAGCGAGGGACAGAGGAGGCCCCTCCTGTGCAGCCCACAGCACCTGGCCCACTGAAGACAGAACAGTGCCCTGGACCCCCAGAGCCCCAGCTCCCTCCCCACAGCAGGGGCCCCAGACCTTCCCCCTCCAAGGCCTCCAAGCCTCTGCTCCTGACCCCTCCTAGGGAAGCCCCCCAGCCACAGAGGCAGGGGCTGTGGGCCGGGCAGGCAGGAGGGGGAGGGGCTGAAGGAGACCAGCCAGAGGCCTCAGTTTCCTCATCTGTAAACCGGTCTTGCCAAGGACATGCTGTGTCCTTGCGGGGGAAGGGAGCATCCAGCCCTGAGCCCCGGGAGGGGTTCTGTCAGGGAGGGTGGATGGGAGCCCAGTGGGCAGAGGCAGGAATTCACAGAGGGGATGCTGAGGCACCTCGGGCGGTGGCCTGCTGGAGCAGGGTCTGGGCTGCAGGCGGCTGTCGGGGTGGGGAAGTGGGCCCAAGCCTGCCAGGATGACAAGTATCCAGGCGTGACAAAACTGAGGCACCTCTCCCAGCGGCAGGGAAGCAGCTCCCCTCCCCGGGCCTCCAGGTCAGCCCTCCTGGCTCCGGGCGCCCTCTCCCCAGAGCAGCCTCACCTGCATTCAGCTCAAGGGCAGGAAGTCCTTGCTGAGGCCAAGACTGTGCTCACCTGTGAGGGCAGAGGGTCCCTGGCAGGAGGGCGGGACACCGTGGGGGCTCCCAAATTAGGGCAGAGGATGGGACCGGGGCTGTAGGACAGACCTTACCCATGTTCTCAGTATCCTGGGTGGGGAGAAAACTGGGGGCTTGGTCCCCAGCCCCAGGCTAGGTCCTGCCTAAAGGACCCAGAGCCACCTGTTTGCCCCCCCACCCCCCGGGGAAGATGAGAGAGGCCCCACCTACAGCAAGAGGGAGCCAGCTTGGGAGGCTGCAGCTCAGGTTCCCTACCCCCACCAGGCGCACTGACCATGCCGAAGGTCACCTGAAGGTCACAGTGTGATGGAGTGCCCCAGTGAGAGGCCTGGCGACTGCCCCACTTCCCAAGAAGCCCCGGCGGCAGCGCCACACCTACAGTTCTACCTGGGTCCTGGCTGCGCGACGTCAAGTTTGTGAAGGGTGGGAGGTCAGCTCCCTCCTCATTATTTTTGGCTCGCACTTACGTCCCCCTATGGCCTCCCCCTCATTCCCGGAGCCTCTGAGCCCGGGAGAGCAAGGGGCCTGCGCGCAACCCCGGTGACCTTCAAGGCGGGGGCACTGCTGCTACGCCCCGCCCGCCGGACCCTGCGCTCCGGGTCCCACCCGCCCCCAGCGGAACCCGCTGCCTTACGCGTCGGTCCGCCAGGCTCCGGCTGGGTGCTGCGCGCTGCCTCCGGGATGACAGCGGGCGGCGGCTGGGGTCGTGGAGGAGCGCTCGGGAGTTTCCCACAATGCCTTGCTGGAGCGCAGGACGTGAGGAGAGGCGAGGGGCGGGGCGCACCGCCAGCCCTGCAGCCGCGTCAGCCAGCCGGCCCCGCCCGCCCGGCGGCGCGGTGTGAGCAGGGAACTCTGGGGTCCCCAGACACCGCTCTGCTCTCAGTCTGGAGCTCCAGCCGCCCTCCCGCACCCCTCGGACCGCCCCTCCCCACACCCCCACATGTGCGCCCCTCGGCGGGTGGGTGCACATAGGTCTGCATTCAGGGGTTCTGGGAGGAGGGGGCTGCCCTTTCCAGCCCCTCCCCAGACAGATTCTCAGAGAGAAGGCATCTACTTAGAATATTTATTTATCCTCTTACATGACAAGACACAAAAAGTTACTTTTTAAAACTCTTCAAAAGAAAAAAAATATAATTCTGTAAGCAGCAGCAGCAGCTTCCAAGGTACAGATATGATGGGAGGGGCAGCTCCCAGGAGCAACCGTGAACTGGGGGCCCAGACCTGAGCCCCAGGTAGTGTCACTGGGAAGGGGCCTCCATGGAGGGGGCCAGGATTTGGGGACACAGCACCAGCACATCAGGATCAGTCACCAACACAATCACATGGCCGGGAGGGCGGCAAGCCTGCCTCAATTCACAACACAGAGAGGTCTAGGGCTGGGGTGGGGGCTTTCTGAGTGTGGTCAGGAGCCTAAGCAGAGGCCCAGAGAGTTGGGGGGCCCTGGGAGGATTGGTGCAGCAGCTCCTGCCAGCCGCCATGAGCAGAGCAGGTGCCTCAGGCTCCATACTGGCCCTGGGGCCTGCCCTTCTCCCTGGCCAGTCCCAGTCCAGGGGTGAGGGGTCAGGAGAGAGGCCAGGCTGGTGAAATTTTCGGACGGGGTCAGCAGAAGGCCTGGGGCTGGCACAGCACACGGGGTACACCACTGGGGAGGGGGGCTGGCAGCAGACCTGCCCCCACCACACATGCACACAGACCTCACCAGCCTCAGGTGGTCTGGGCCAGCCCCACAGGGGGCTGAGGGGCCCACCCAAAGGTCCCACGGGGGTGGGGCTTGCCCTGGGAGCCAGAACTCCTAGCGCAATGTGGGGTCAGGGGACACGAGTCCTCCCACAAGGCTGGCCGGGGAGGCAGAGTGGAGTCCTGGCCAAGGCAAGAAGAGCAGCAAGAAGGGGTGGACGGATGGACCGAAGGACAGGCAGAGCCACAAGGGCACAGCAGGTTCAATAAATAGGTTTGTGCAGGTCCCCTTGTAGACAGGAGAGCCTTGGAGACAGGAGCCAGCGGGCTGGGTAGGGTCCAACCTGCCCGCCCAGGCCTGAGGGCCCCAGCCCAGAGACCAGCTCTGTCCCTGGGGGTGTTCAGGCCTGGGTCAGGGACTGGCTCGAGGAATGTACAGATTTCTGCATGTTCTACATAAATAAGACGTTGATCCCAATGGTTGTGCCTGCAGGACCCCGTGGGGGCCTGTGTGTGCACCACCCACGTGGACCCTGTACCCCTTCCCCTGCCTCCCCCGCTGCCAGGGGAGGGTCAGGGAGAGACCTTCCATCACTCAGTCCTGGGCTGGCGCCCTGCTTGGGGAGGCCAACTCCAGCCCCCACCACCTGGCTGGGGAGGGGCCGCCCCTGGGTTCAAGCCTGGGGGCCCTGCTGCAACCCCAGCAGGGTCTCGGCGATGCCCAGGAAGTAGACCACCTGGGCGATGCCGAACAGCGGGGCGATGACCAGGGCGCGGCAGTAGGCCCCCTTCAGGAAGGCTGAGGGGCCCTCGTGCCGCCAGATCTTCCTGTGGGGAAGAGGACAGTCAGAACGGGCACCCAGCCCCGCCCCAGCTGCACCCCTGGGACCTGGCGCACCTGGCACAGTCCAGAAACCCCGAGTAGGTGTCTTCATTGATGCCTCGTTGCAGCGACTGGAGCCTGGTCTTCACCACTGCAGGGGGAGCGGGGGTCAGGGGGTAGTCCGAGCCCCCAGCCCCCAACCCCCCCCTCCGACCTGGGCCCAGGCGGAAGCACTGACCGTCACAGGGGTTGACAGCCACGGCGGCTGCACTCCCAGCCACACAGCCGGACAGGAAGGACACATAGAAGGGCGACTTCTCCTCGGAGGCCGGGCGGCCCAGCTGGTTCAGGTTGGCAAAGAGCGGGAAGTAGACTATGGAGAAGGGCACGTCCCTGTGGGGAGGAGGGGGCGCTGCTGACCCTGCCTGGGGCTGAGGCAGCCCTCCCCCGCCCCTGCCCCTCCCCCGCGCCTCCCACCTGAGCAGCGTGGCGCCCAGGCCCTTGTAGAGACCAGCGATGCCGCGGCTCCGCAGCAGGTCCCGGGTCAGCTGGGTGGCCGTGGGCCGGGGGGCGGCCGGAGCCTCCACAGAGGGCTGGGCGCCCCCCTGGGCCGAGAGCTGGGCCTGCGCAGCCAGAATCTTCTTCTGGGCAGCTGGTGAGAAAGGGCCTTTGGTCTTTTCCTGCTGGCTTGGAGTGGGGACGGGGGACGGGGCCCAGGGCCGCCGCCGCCCCTCCCTCCCCCGCCCTCACCGATGCGTCCTGCGTCCTGCAGCTGGATCTTCAGCATCTCCATGGGGGTGGTCACGATCACCTGGCAGGTGCCAGCCCCGCAGCCCGCCAGCATCTCTTTCGGCACGGTCAGCTTCTGCCTGTAGGAGGGGGCGGGGGCTGCTATGAGGAGCAGGAGCCCCTGTCCCCCAGGATGAGACAGGAGCTGCCTGCCACACTGAGGACTGCCGGCTGCGCCTAGTGTACAGGGGGACGGGAGTAATGGAGGCAGACGCGGCCTTGTGGGGGCACAGCCCAAGCCCCAGGCCTTCTAGCATCAGGCACGAAGCCTGAAGGACAGACCCCCCTCATGCAGGCGCTGGGGAAATGGGGAATTAGGGTCTCCAGTGTCCAGAATACGGGCCACCCTTGCAGCCCCATACTCTGATGATGGGGGAGCTGGTTGGTGCCCCCAAATCCTGGCAGCAGGCCGTGGCTGGGGGCCAACGACCGCTGACTCAGCATCCTCCGGGCCTGGCAGGAGGCTGCCCCACAAGGTCAAGGAGCGGGGGTGAGGGGCCTGCAGGCGGGAGAGCCCCCAGGAGCTGCAAGGGGTCCCCAGGGGCTGGGCCGGCGTCGTCGTCCAAAGAACCACTCAGGTGTTTGCCTGAGCCACCCCTGCCCCAGGACCTGAGCCCCCACTCCGCCGGGCAGCCCGAGCCCCTCACCCATCCTTGGACAGCTGATGTCGGAAGAAGTCGTTGGCTGCCAGCTTGATGGCCTTCTCTGGGGTGACCAGAGTCAGGTTTACCGCAGCTCCTGTGGGGCATTCGGGGGTCAGTGGGGCCGGGGGGACACAGGCGGGTCAGCTGGGGTAGGCACGCTCCGTGGCCGGGGCCGGGAGGCTCTGGGCCAGTACTTGCCTCCCGGCTGGTGAAGCCCCACCCCAGTGGCTCCTTGGCACGGCCTCCTGCCCTCTCACCCACATTCGGGCTGGTGTGTGCCAGGTGGGCGGGACGAGGGCAGGACGGGGGCAGCACTGGCCCTTCCTCCTCCCCCTCCCTCCCTCCATCTCCAGCGAGATTGTGGATTGTGGCGAGAACGGGCCTCACCCTGGTGCCAAGGACGGGGTATCAGACCCCCAGAGCCCATGCAGGCCTGCCCGGGAAGACCTCCCTCCTCAGGGGACACAAAGGGCTCAAAATGGCCGGGGCTGGGGCGGGAAAGCCCAGATGTGTGTGTGTCCTGGTGTGGGCCAGAGTTCGGGGGAAGCAGCAGACAGTCCCCTCTCTCGGGCAAGGGCTCAGGCTCCACAGCATCTGGGCAAATCCAGGCTCCAGGATTGTTTTCTAAGAGGCTTTGCACATCGCCCCCACCCGTTCCCAGTCTCCAGGCATAGACGGAGGCCTGCCTGTCCAGGAAGGCAGGCGGGGAGACACTGGCATTAATGGGGCTGGGGGCGAGGCCCAGGTGAGGGGCTGGTCCAAGTCCCCATCACCCAGGGCGGGGCTCATGGCCTCAAGCAGGAGCAGCGGCACCCCCAGGAGGTGCCCACGCTCTCACACCAGGCCCAGCATGCTGCCCTGCCCCTGCTCCCTGCCCAGGCCAGCCCCACCCCAAGCCTCACCGCGGTACATGCCGAAGTAGCCCTCCGAGCGGATGGTCTTGATGAGGCAGTCGGACCTGTAGTCAAGGGGACGGGGGTGAGCTGGGCAGAGGGTCAGCCCGTTCCTGAGGGTAGATGCAGGCCAGCTTGTTCCCTGCCCAGCCAGCAGTGCCCAGTGACTCCTGCCCTGCTCGGGCCGGGGTCCTCGGCAGGCCAAGCAGGGAGGGGGAGCACCCCACGTCCCCTCACATGCCGCCCGCCCGGCACACTCACATGCTTGTGTACATGCGCTGGCCATTCTGCTGGTTCTGCAGCCTCGTCTTGGCCAGGTCGATGGGGAACACACAGGTGACCCCGATCAGCCCAGCGATGCCACCATTGATGAGCTTGGCTGGCAGGCTGTGTGTGCAGGGGCAGGTGTCAGGACCCACTTCCTCAACCTCGGGTCAGGGTCGGGGGGGGGGTAGGGTGGCGGTGGGGACGGGTGGGACCCGGGTGGGGGGTCAGGTCTGACCTGATCTGTTTATCAGCCATTTAACTGGAGCACACCCAGGCAAGAGCAGGAGAGGTGGACGCCAGATGGTGGTGGAGGAGGCGGTGGAGGAGGAAGGTGCAGGAGGGAGGGTGGGTAGAATCCACGGAAGGAGAGGTCCTCCGTCAGGGGAGTTTCAAGGTGTCAGCCACCACCTTGGTCCTGGAAGGCAGAGAGGAATCAGCGGAGGGTGGGGCCCACCAGGGGGAAAGCCCCCTCCCCCAGCACCACGCCCCTCCCCTGCCCCAGGCTGGAGCCACACCTTGTCCTGGGGATGCTCAGGGGAGGAGGAAACTCAGGGGCCACCTGGACCCATCCCTGGGGCCACCTGGTTCCCCTTAATGCCCTCCCCACAGTGTCCTCCCAGCCGCCCACGCACACGCTCAGTTCGCACATACTCACGTGCACATGCACACAGGGCAAGCTCCGGCTTTTAAAGGGCCAGGCACCGCCTCTGGGGCAGTGACACCTTGACCCTAGATGGGCTGTGGCAGCCGGCCTCTAGCCTTGAGCAGAGTCGGCTGGCCCCTGCCTTCTTCAGGAAAGGGGCTCCTCCCTGATGCCCCAGAATCCCCCAACTGGGCGAATCTCATGGCTGCCCAGATGGGCTTGGCCAGCCCAGGGCCAGCTCCCACCGCCCATGGCAGCCCCACTCCAGACCCAGAGCCCCCTCCCCACAGCCAGTCGGCCGTCAGCCCTCCTCTCCAACCCCCCAGGAGTTTCACTCCCAGACAGACGCTGGAACACAGCAGCCAGGACCTGGGCGTGAGGAAGCAGCCGGGAGATGGCTGCTCCTGAGACACCCTGGGGCTGGCACACCATCCGCTCCAGGCACGAGGGGAGAGGGGCCTTTTCCTTTAGCAGCCTGGCCCCCACCGGGGACACAGTCATAAACACTGAGCTGTGGGGTGCCTCTCCCCTCATCCCCTCAGAGGTCAGGGTCACTTGGCCCGCTCACGCCTCGGCCCTCAGAGGGCTTGTGACCTTCACCTGGCCAGACTGTCTGCTGCCTCCCGGGCCCGCCGCCCACACGGGTCCTGCTCACCCCGGAGGTGCACAGAACTCCTCCACCGCTCCAGCCAGCCGGCTCCCGAGGAGATAAGGCCTCGGCCAAACGGGGAGGAGGCGAGGGGCCCAGGGATTGGCCGCGGGCTGGGGCGGGGCGGGCCTGGGGGAGGCGACTTTCTCTTTCACTTCAGGCAAACTGGGGATCCCTGCAGCTTTGGGAGAAGGGAAAATAAGGGGTGAGACGGGGTCCAACCTTGGAGGCAAGGGGAGGGGGGGTCTGGCCGGCTGGCCCGGCAGGCCGGGCCTCACGCCCACACACCCACGGGGTTTCTGTCTGCAGCCTGTGGGCCCCGCCAGCATGTCCAGGCCTTGGCATACCAAGGATGGGTCCCTCTGCCTGCACCTGCACGTGCTCCCCTCAGAGAAAGGTCAGCACCCTCTAGGCGGGGCAGGGAAGGAGTGCCAGCATCTCTGACCTGCAGTCCGCAGGTCTGCTCACCTGGCAGGTCCAAAGGGCATGGGGGCTGGCACACCCAGTGCCCTGCGCCCCACCATCAGCACAACAAGAGACCTGTCACTACAGCCTAGCCTGGGAGACTGACCTCTGAACTTCAGCCTGACGTCCCTCCCCACCCTCCCCTCCAGGTGTAAACTAGACACATCAATTCCCCAGGGTCCTCGGAGGTTGTCTCTCCTTGGGGGGCCCTGCCCTCCGGGGACAGAGAGCCCACCCCCTGCCTGGGATGAGGGACACCCTGAAGTGAACGCAGGAGTGAGGCAGGCCCTGAGACCCCAAGGGCTGAGTCAGCCCCCGTGCCCCACTCCGGGCACCAAGGGGGTGTGAGTGCCGGCGAGGGGCTCTGCCTGGGAACGACTGGCAAGCAGGCACCCCGGACTGAGCCCCCTTTTCTGTCTTCACTCTTTGGTTCCATCCCTGCCTGAGACAGCTGTCAGGGGCCCTCCTCCTGCACTCTCCACGTTGCCATAGAAACCTGGCTATCCAGCCAGGCCGCTGAGGCCCTAGGGCCAAGTCAGGCTGGCTGTCCCAGCCTTCCACAGTCAGGTAAACTGAGGTCACAGGTAGGCTGGAAGAGAGCAGGCAAGCACACAAAGGCTGCCCACAGGACCAACATGCTAAGGCCCACGGGACCCCACGATGCTAAGTGCTAGTTCCGGGACTCACGGGTGAAATCTCCAAAGGATGGAGCTGCCTGCCCGGCTCCTTCCATCCCCAAGAAAGGCTAAGGCACGGAAGCTCAGAGTTCCGGTCTGGTCACCTGCTCCCAGTTCTCCTCCCTCCCCCAGCCCCTTCCTCTAACGGAGGCTCTTTCTGTTCCGCTGGCTGAAAGAGGTCTCCAATGCGAGGTACCCCAGCCAGGGACAAAGGAAGAGTGGGGTGCGGGCTGCATGCTAAGTTCAGGCGAGCACAGGCCCCAGCCGAGCGCAGTCAGGGCTCCGGGGGCCTTGCGGTCCCCCACCCGGGGGTCGGACTCCCGCCATGTGTGTACTCATGTATGCGCTCAGGCGCGTCCGGTGGGGTCCACGTGTGAGCCCTCCACCGCCTGGCCTGTCGTCCCCGGGCTTCAGCCTCAGGATCCCACCCCGCAGGGACACGTGTGCACCCGGAGCGCGCCCGGCACAACCGGGGCCGAGCACGGCCTCCCACACCCGGGACAGTGGCTCGGAGCATCTGTCAGTCCAGGCCCTGCCCGGGCTGCTTTGTCCCGGCATCCACCACCTCCCCTGGCCGCCGTGGCACCCCTGGCCCCCACCGCGCTCGGGTGGGCGGCGCGGGAGCCGCCGGGAGGGCACTCACCGCGCTCCGCCGCCGCCGCCGCGCTCGCCTCCCCGCGGTGCCGCGCGCCCGGGCCTCTACCTAGGCCGGGAGGCGCGTCCGCTCGTCGCCGCGCGTGCTCCGCCCCCGGGCCCGGGGCCTCCGTGGGCTCCGGCTCCCCCTCCCGGCCGCCGCGGCCACTGCGCCCTGGCAGGCCACAACCCGGGCCCCAGACTCTCTCTGATTGGGAGGGCGACAGAGGCCGGCCTGCATGTCCCCAGGGCCCGCCCTTGGTGTCCGGGATTCAGGCTCCTGAAGGGTCCAGGACCCATCGCCTGAGCAGGTGGCCAGGAGAGTGTGGATGAGGGTGTCCAGGTGGAAGAGGGCATCCCCAGGCCACACAGGAGGTGCAGTCAGTCAAACTGAGCTGACCAAGCACTGGGGGGACGGGAAGAGGCACAATCCTGTCCACTGGTGACTTTGTATCCATCCCTGCGAAGCTGTTACTTTGTAGAGCCAGCTCCTCTCCCTCCCTGGGAAGATCAGGACCAACAGGAGATTCGAGGCCAGGAGGAGGAGGGAGGGCTGGGGGGGAGCGGGAGGGGAGGAGTCCGCACCTTGGGGAAGTCAGGCCTCACCAGACCTCCTCCCAGCAGCCGCTGGGCTTCAGGTCACCTGGCTACCCCACCCTCCAGCTGCCCCGACACCTGACAAGTAAACCAAGCTCTGAGATGCAGATGAAACGGCTCAGATTTGTTGCACACAGGGGAGAGGTTGAGGGTGGGCTCTGCCAGCCAGCAGGGGCAGGTCAGGAGCTAGCCCCAAGTCTGGGGCCAGGCCTGGGCAGGTTCTGTGGCTGAGAAGCTGAAGTCCCTGGCACAGCAGGGTCTTCAGGGGCCAAGCCCGTGCGCCGGATGCTGTCCTGGTACTTGTGGCGGCCGAGCTCCAAGACAGCCCGCACCTCTTCAGCCACATCCTGCCGGTCGCTCTGCTCCAGGGCCTGCACCAGAAGGCCCACAGCCCCTGGCTGCCCAGCCTGGCGCTCCGCCCAGGAGAAGAGCATGTGGCGGATCTGCCCGTCCAGGTCGTCCCTTGTAGGAGAAGGCAGGCAGTGAGGGAGGGTCACCAGCCACACTCAGGAGCTCACTCCCCCTCCCAGGGGGGTTCCTTGCTCCTTGGCCCAGCTGTGGCCAGACCTTCCCTTCCCAGCTTGGCGCTTGTCTTGCCCCAGCTCCCTGGAAGAAACTCCTGCCAGTGGCAAGCAGGGCCCGGCCCCAAGGCTGCAGGGGCCGAGCGGGTGGCTCACCGGAACTCGTGCCGGATGCGCTGCAGCTCCCGGTAGGGCATGCCCAGGTGCAGGGCCACAACTGGCCAGTCAGGACCCAGGCGGCCCGCCACACTCAGCAGGTTGCTCTGGGTCAGGAAGCCCGTCTCAGCATCACCCAGGTTCAGGGGCGCCAGGGAGAGGCCAGCCCCCTGCCTGCGCCCCTCAGGCCCCCGAAGTCTCTGTTGGGAGGAGCACAGCTGTGAGCCCCTGACCCCTCCCTCGCATCCCTGGTCACCCCCAGGACTGCCCCACCCCGCCCACCGCACCGGCAGCTTGATGGGCAGAGTGGCCATCCAGAGGGTATCCATGCCCTTCTTCTGCCGGGCAGCCTCTGCCTCCTGGGGCACCTCCACAGGCACCGAGCCCCGGTAGAAGGACACCTGAGGAGGGGTCAGGTGGGGTTCAGAACTCTGCTCTCTGCCCCGCCCCGGAGGCCGGGGGAGCCCTACCCCGTTGGTCCACCTGGCCTCGGACAGCCTGCGCCTCCCGGTCCAGAGCGGTGGTGACGTAGACCTCTTTCATGTTCTTCAGGTGCGAGTAGAAGACAAAGCAGATCCTGCCCTCCACACAATCTGGGCGGTCTGGGGTGGGGGGGGGAGCTCAGCAGGGAACAACGGGGAGGGGGGACCCCAGGCCCTCAGGGGCAGGGGGATCCCAGGCCCTCAGGGGGAGGGGGGACCCCAGGCCCTCAGGGGGAGGGGGACCCCAGGCCCTCAGGGGGAGGGGGACCCCAGACCCTCAGGGGCAGGGAGGCCCACCAGCGTCCACGTCGATGCCTCGCTCGAAGGCAGCAAAGAACTTCTCGCCCTCGAACATCTCCACCGTGTCAGAGGGCTCCGGGCCACGGTACCGCTCCAGCAGCCGCTGCAGGGTGGCGTCCACCTGCGGGGGCATCCACCTGGCTCGGAGCCCAAAGCCCTCTCCTCCCCGAGCCTTTGGGTCACTTGCGGCCACCCTCCCGCTGCCCGCACCTTGCTTCGGGGCAGGCACTGCAGCAGGACCTGCTCGGGGTCCCGCCGCCTCTGCAGCGCGATGAGGTTTACTCGGTGCAGTCGCAGCCGCTCCCAGGCCTTCCGCGCCAGGCCCCCCACGCAGGTCTTGGTGGTATACCAGAGCCAGTACCTGGGAGGGCCAGCGCCCGGTGAGGCTCGAGGCACACACCCGGCGACAAGGGGGGGGCCGAGGCGGCCGGGGACGGGCACTGACCAGGAGAAATGCGTGACCTGGAAGCGCGCGTACAGGTGGGTGAGCTCCAGCGCCACCTGCGCCGTGATGTCATCCCAGGAGGCTGCAGGTGGGGCTCGGTACAGCAGGTGCAGGCGGGCGCGGTCCAGACTGAAGCCTACACAGGAGGGGCAGCAGGCTGAGGGTCCCGTGACGCCCCCCTTCCAGGTGCTGTCCCTTCCACCGAGTGGGCACGGGTCCGAGGATGCGCCCAGCGGCCTCTCACCTGTGACACCGGGGGGCAGAGGCAGCTGCACGGTGACTGGCCGGAGGAAGCTGGAGGATCCGCTCTGAGAGAGGCACAGTAGGGGGCTCACCGAGGCCTCGGGCTCCTGCAGGAGGGCGCGCAGCTCCCGGCCGGCCATGCGCACCACCTGGGCAGACGGGCCGCCTGAGCACACACCCGGGTGCCAGGCCACCATCTGCCACCTTTGGCGCTGCCTCGGCTGTACCTGCATGGAGACGCGACGTGGCTCCTCCGTGGCGCCCGGGGGAAAGGTGACCTTGATCCCAGGGTGACCCGAAGAGCACAGCAGTGTCCCCTCCGCGGGCACCAGGCAGGCGTTGGATACAGGGCGCAAGACCACAAGGAACCACGAGAAGTGGGGAACCTGGCATCGAGCCCAGAGCCGCTGGGAGGGAAGGGACGGAGGACACGCAGGGTCAGCCGGCGGACAGGTGGGCACAGGGCCCAGGCGAGCCCCGCAGCCTCACCTTAGGTGCCTCTTCCTCCAGGTGGGTCTCCAGGTCGCTCCAGCTGTTGCCTCTGCGGGTCCTGACCACCACCTCCCAACAGCGGCGCGCCCGCGGCGGGACGAAGAGCAGCCACAGGCTCACATCCTACGGGCAGCACAGGTGTGAGGGCTGGGAACCGCCCGCAGCCCCCCCCCCGCCGCCCCCACGCCAGCCGTGCCTGCTGGAAGGCCACCCCATGGGGCCACAGCTCCAGGACCCCGCTGAGCAGCGAGTCGTGAGGGCCCAGGGACACGAGGCGTGGCTCCGGCAGCCACAGTCGGTAGTGGACGGTGATGGGGGTGGGGGTGGCCCCCGCTGGGAACTGCATGCGGACACCACAGGCCAGGGTCACCGAGCAGCCGCGGGGGGTCACAGGGAAGCTGAGTGAGGAAAGGGTGGGTGCAGGTCAGGCAGGGGCAGGGCGTGCGGTGGGGCTGGGTGGCAGACCCGGCCTTCCCCCTTCCCACCCCTACCTGTCCAAGTCTGAGGTCAGGAAGAGCCGGGGCATTTCTGGAACCTGAGACGTGGCTGACAAAGGACAGACGGTGGTCGGGATGGGGACGGTGCCTGCGCCCTCTCCCGCGCCTGGCCTCTCTCCTCTCCCCGAGCCTACCTGGAGGACTCGTGGAGTCGGGCAAGGCCTCCCCCAGGGGGTTCCCCTGCAGGCGCAGAAAGGGGGCCCCTAGAAGCTCAGGGGGCAGGTCCCGGAGCTGGTTGTCCCTCAGGTCTAGCCGAGTGAGCAGCGGGAGGTGGGCCAGGCCGGCAGGCACTGAGGTCAGGAGGTTGCTGTGCAGAACGAGGAGCTGCAGGGACCTCAGCCCCGCTGCAGGCAGGTGTGACTCAGGGTGGGCAGAGTAACCTCGGGGCCACCCAGGCCCCGGGCGCCAGGACAGGGCACTCGTGCCGCAGCCTCCAGGGGGAGCTGTTTCAGCCTACCCCAGGAGGCAACGTAGCCCTGAGGGGGAGGGGGAGGCTCAAAAGTGGCCAAGCCCATGGGTGCAGGGGCCCTACGGAAGAGGAAGGGGGCCAGAGCCCTAGGTAGGGGTGGGGGCCTGGGCACTGGCTGAGGGTGCTCCCCCCCAGGCTGGTGACCCAAGGGGGCTCTGTGGCTACTCACCAAGGGAGGCTGGGAGGCTCTGCAGCCGATTGGAGGCCAGATTGAGCTCCCTGAGGCTGCTCAGGCCTCCGATCTCAGGGGGCAGAGAGTCCAGAAGGTTCTTGGAGAGATCGAGGCGCTGCAGGGTGGACAGGGCCCCTAGCGCCCTGGGCAGCCTCTGCAGGCGGTTGTGTGTCACAGTGAGGAAGGTGAGGACGGCGAGGGCCCCCAGGGTCTCGGGCAGCTCTGAGAGGCGGTTGTGAGAGAGCAGGAGGGCGTCCAGGCGGCGCAGCTGCGGGACACAGGCTGGCAGTGTCTCCAGGCTGTTGAAGCTCAGGTCCAGGTGCACCAGGCGGGCCAGGCCACTCAGGCTGCTGGGCAGTGTGGTCAGCGTGCCCTGGAGGCAGGCACCCGAGGCACCTCGATTTTGTCCTCCTGGAATGGGGGAGGCACAGACCTGCCTCTTGAGCC
>PVLC010039746.1:0-14150 GCA_004027655.1 Graphiurus murinus
AATATGTGGATGCTAGGGAGAAGATGGGGCATAGGAGGGTCTCTAGATGAAAAAGAGAGATCCTCGATAAGCAAAGAAATTGATTTAATTGTAGTGGATTCATGGGGCAGAGGGACACCCTAAAGCACATGATGTACCTACACAATCATATCAAGGTCACTCACTGAAGTGAACCTTAGGGGGAGGGAGGGGGAGGGAAGGGGGAGGGAATCGGGGAAGGGGTCAAATGAGAATTGTGTGCAAATATGTTGTTAACAATTTGTACTTAACAAAGATGTATGCTATATTGCACGAGTTACTACAATAAAAAATTTTTTTAAAAAGTTAATAAATATAATATTTGTCATATATAGCTACCCAATACATAAACTTCTTTCCTATTTTGATGAGAGGCAGGATCTCATATCCCAGCACTAAAGTGTAACACCATATGACCCAAATTTATCAATTGAATACTACCGCCTGGGATTCTGAATGTGTAGGTAATGAGGCAGAGAAGAGGAGACTAAGGCAGGACTCTGTTAGAAGTGGATGGACATGGATATAATGGTGAGAAAGGCCACATAATGTTTCTAGACCTTGGAATATGAGGACAGTGGAGTCAATTTTCAGAAATGTGACCGAAAGAAATTATTTCACAGTTTTCTAAATACATTTGTCTAATTTATTTATCGTGTTAAATTTTAGTCCATCTTTACTCCTATTGTAGGTTTTTCATGAGAGTAGTGAAAGTTCATGTCTACCAGTTTGCAAAGAGATTTGAGTTCGTAAGTAGCCCATAAGTTTGTGAGAGAAGAGAACTTAGCAAGTGGTAAAATCTGGAATAAAGCATCACTCACAGAAGACTACTTTGTATAAATCTTACCTTTTCCGGAGACAATGCCAGACTAATTCCTTATATCTTACTCAATTTACACTGGCCCCTCTAGAGTATGGCAAAGGAGCTGGGATGTCACTTAGGTGATTACAAACAATGTAACATCCATCTTGCTAGCAGACTCTCTTTATTGATTCTTTCTTGAACTAGTTTTGATGAAGTACCTGGCCATGTAGAAAGATCTACCTGGCGAGGATTTGAGAGAAGTCTTGCTAAGAGCCATCAAGAAGCTGATTTTCTCAGCCTAATAACCTAGAGGGGACTAAATTCTGCTATCAGCCATGTGCTCTTGGAAACGGTTGTTTCCACAGTCTGACTTTAGATGGGACCTTGGCCCTGGCTGACACCTTGGTTTTAGCTTTGTAAAAGACCCTGCAGTAACATTAAGCAGAAGAGTATAGATTCCAATGGAGTGATGGAGGGAGGTTAGGGGAGAGGGGTGGGGGCACGAGGACATAAAGAATGTAGCAATTGAAATAATATCATATATTGTATGTATATAAAATTACCAATTCCAGTCTCAAAGTCATGTACAAGGAGGGGAAGAGGAGATGGGACCTGAAGGGAAGTGTTCCAAGAGCTATGTGCATGGATTTTCCTACCACTCTACACCTCAGTATGATGCATAATTACAATGCACCAAATAAAAAGTTTAAAAAAAGACTCTACAATTAATTTCTGGCCAAGAGAAAGTCTGAGATAATATGTGATGTTCTAAGCTGCCAACTTTAGAGTAACTTGTTCCATTGAAGTAAATAACTAACACTTTTTCAAGGTCATACAGGTAGCATGTTGAGCAGTAAGGTTATGAAACTTGGCAGCCTGGCTCTCCTTGGGGAATCTTATGCCAACAGCTGCACTTTCAGAAGCTTTTTACATTAGCATGCTTTTATTTTACATGTTTCAGTGGTCATTCCTCTAATAACAGTTTTAATTATAGAATTCACCATGATGAAAGTCAGTATTGGAGTAGAGTAAGATTCTTCCATTTAGTGGAGTTATTGGGTATTTATTTACATCCATTGGTAAGTAGAGTTTTTTAATATTCTGGGTAGGAGTTAAGACATAGATTTTGCCCATAACTGGTATTAAGACAAAGCAAGTCTAGCAGAGGGGCCTAGCATCAGTCATGTACATGGGAAATAATGGGATTCAGATATTGGACTTAATGTGAGAAGTGATAGCACTCAGTTCAATCATCCAGACTTTAAACACAGCTGCAGAGTTAAAACACGGCAGTGGCTCAGAGTACAGCTCTGCAGCAGGTAACAGTTCTTATGATATCTGAGTGCTTTGTGCAGAAGAGAACTGTGTGGGAGTTAAAAGACCTCTTTCCATTGACTCTGCAACACCTTGGCACTTAACCAAAACTCAATTGTGGGGCCCAGGTTAGTGTAAGACAGGCTAGGATTTTTCCTAGTTAGCAAGTGCGATGAGCCAGCCTTAGCTCCACAGCACCAAGGTTAGAAAATCCTGTAATCAGCGCATCTTCAGTGGGTAGAAGAAGAGAAGGTCCCCTCTCTACCTGTGCCCGAGGCAAGAGAACCCCACCCAGTGAGTTGTGGCAAGGACCAGCAAGCAGTACTCTTAGATGTTTGAGTGGAGATGAGGATGAGGAGCTTTGCAGCCAAGCAGATAAGAGTTTAGGGGTGAAAATGTTAACGTAGGTCTCAAGCTGTTTTGTGTGTAGGCTGATAAAGCTGAGACATTTAGATTACATAAACATTAAAGGAAATCAATATCTATGAAATGCCACAGCACAACCACTCACCTCTGCAAAAAAAAAAAAAAAAAAATTGTTTAGAATCAGTGATTACTCTCTGAAGAAACTTGTCCCTAAATATTTCATACTACCATAGAGTTACTTGAAAATATTAAGTAAAACCACATTTCTTGAAAAAATGTGTTCATTAAGTCTATCTACAGCCATTACTAATTAAATCCCTCTTTTTAATTGAGAGAAAGAGAAAGAGGCAGAGGAAGGAATATATATATATACACACATATACAGACACACACAGACTACTGAAGTCTGAATAGATGGGAAAATGTCTCCATTAAGTAGCTTCAAACCCACTGAAAGTGATGTCTTGATCGTGATATTTGTCAAGTTAATGTCTTACGACTTTCATCTGTGAAAGATAGTGAAGTAGTTATGCAAATTAATGCATAAAAATAAAAATCCCATATGTGCTAGAGGGAGAGGTTTCCAGCCAAAATGCTAATGATACGACATAATAATACTTAGCATTTCTACATATTTTAATTCAAGGAACTCCAAGTGCATTACAAATATATTATCTGCTAAATGAGAGTAGTTAAGATTATTTTCCTCTGTTATAAATTCCAGAAGTGACTACATTCTACTTGAACAAAAATTTATGTACAATAATAAAATCTTGAAAGGAAAAACACCAGAAAATATTCAAATAAACTTCTTAGAATTCTAAAACATTTCACTGACCCAATTGAATCAAATGTATGATCAAAACTGCATTCAAATATAAACACTATAAACATTTTAAAGATGCTTTTATTACACATGCATTTATCTTTTTTTTACTATGTAATCTATAATAAAACTTTGAATTCTGGGTTATATGGACAAAAATATGACTTCTACCTTAAAGTAATTTATTAAGTTTATAAGTCAGTTTCATGTTACTATAATAAAATACCTGAGGTAATTAACGTAAAAAATATGATTTATTTTGGCTCCTGTTCTGGAGTTTTCAGTCCAAGATCAGGTAGCTCCATCACTTTGGGCCTCTGGGGAGGGAAGTTGCATCATAGTAGGATTTTATCATGGAGCAAACCACTTATACCATGAGCTAGGAAGCAGAAAGAAAGAAGAGAGTTCTAGGGTCTACAGCTCCCATGGAGGGCAAGCCCCTAACAACCTAAGAACCTCCCACAAGCCTCTACCTTTTAAAGGTTCCACCATTTCCCAGTAGAGCTACCCTGGAGACCAAGACCACATGGGCCTTTGGGGCGGGGGTGGCACTCATCCAGACCATAGCACTCACTAATGGGAAAATAAAACAGGAGAAGCTCTAAGATTAGCCAGATGTTATGTGCTGAAGAACTCTAAAGGAGGTGCCTAGCCGGGCGTGGTGGCGCACGCTTGTAATCCCAGCATTCGGGAGGCTGAGACCGGAGGATCCGGGTTCGAGGCCAGCCTCAGCTACCTAGTGAGGCACTTCTCGACTTAGTGAGACCTGGTTTCAAAATAAAGAATAAAAAATAGGGCTGGGGGTGTAGCTCGGAGGTAGAATGCCCCTGAGTTCAATCCCCAGTACTGCAAATAAATAAATAAATAAATAAATAAATAAATAAATAAATAAATAAAGGAGGTGCCTTTAGGAAACAGAAGAAGGAATACTGATCTGAGATTGGCCTTTGAAGGGGCAATCGAGCCAGATTTTAATGATTAGGACTTCCCAGGTCTATGTAGAAGGAAGTAAATTTGAAGGGTCATGAGATAACATTAAGGAAGCTGTGACTGATGAAAGGGATCAGGATATGCCACCCTAAAATGTGAAACTCTGCCATAAATTATTTTCAGCAGAAGGCATTTGAGTCCCTGAAATCTCTTATCTGTCTGAAAACAGAGGTTCCCAGAAGAATTCAAGTGTCATAAATCCCCTCTTTGGGAGCAGCAGTAAGCTTCTTAGAGAGAAGTCAGCCCCACAACTGAAGGACATCGTCACAAGACTGTCCTGTTTCTCATCTATTCCCCTAAAACCCTTTTACCTTTTCAAAATGTCATTTCCTTTTTTTTTTTTTTTTTCATAAATACCCTTTCTCTTCCCTCCCCTTCTTGTACTAAATTGGGAATAGAGACCCCCCCCCCCCCAATTCTACCCGCCTTGTTGAGTCACTCATCACAAGCTCTTCCATTTATATGCACAACGCATGTGATGGAAGTGTCCCTTTGTTGGCACTCTGCCTTTTGTCTATCTAATTATCAGAGCCTGCACCAGTGAACCTAAGATGACTTGAAGGAAAAAAGAAAACTTTCCTCCCCGGCATTGACACACTGCTGGAACAGAAGTACAGTACGTGGAAGGCAGGGGTGAGTCCGAAAAGGCAGGCTGGTACCAGACCAGGACGGATTGTTTTCTTCAGGGGAGAAGCAACTAGCTAAGGGCTCTGAGCAGGACAGTGACAAAATTACATTTGGGTTTTGAATCACTTATCCTCGATCTGATATACATCTGAGATAGGAAAGACAGCAGTAGAAACAGTTTGGAGAGGGGAGAATAATTATTTTAATTTTGGACATGGAATTCCAAACTATGATGCAAAGTATGAGGAGTTATTTCTTTAATGTACACGGTCAGCTGCCCTACATTTTGGGTTTGTTTGCTTCACTCCCAAGAAGTCCAGATGTGACTTAGTTGTGTAGTATGCCAAAATCCACACAGTACATCCAGTGTGTTTTAGTCTTGATGGGATATCTCAGTGGGGACATCTAGCAGGAGATTGGAACTGTGAACATAGGCTTCATAAAAGAGTTGAGAGTTAGCATTATAGACCTGGGATTCCTTCTCTTTGAATGTGAAAGAGCATTCAGTGGAAAGTGTGTGGATAGGCAAGAATAGTAGATAGGATAAAAGGCAAATTCTTGAGTGAAAGCAACCTTACAAGACAGGGGTGAAGGAGTGTTTTGAATCATTGCAGAACTTCTTTGGCACAAAAGCCCGGGGCTAGATCCTGTAAGGTATTACCTGGGAGGGTTGAGGCAAGTAACTACTTCTTTGGAATTTTTCCAAGAATGTTACTTGCATTTTCTCATTGAATTCTCACAAAAATTCTGTGAAGTGGATACTTTTATTATTCCATATTGTAAAAGAGTAAGTTGAAGGAGAGGGTTTGAGGTGTTTATCTGAAATTATGACGTTAGTGAGTGGAGTAGCTATTATCAAATCCTGCTTAACCTTTATTCAAAGCTCTTCACTTTAATAATTCAATTTCTAGTCCTTGCCTTAATATAAATGGACTAGTTTACTAGTAGAAACCATTCGTTGAGCTTTCTTTCCTGTTAGCTATTTTCAGAGGAATATTGCCCAGACTGTATGAAAGCAGGTAAGAGTCCTGGCCTCTACAAACCAGTCCTCCACCCTGCTATTGAAGTAGCCTCAACAATGTACTTGATTAAAACAGCATGTATAATCATATAATGTCTAAAGTGCTTTCCCCTAAATTACCTCTCTTAATAATCACTTAATAACAAGAGTGAGAAATAATGAGCCATCAAGAGGCAAACCACTTGAGTGTGTGGTAAAGTAGTGTTCTTACAGAATTCCCAGCTCTGTGTCAGTGTGACAAGAGTTACAGAGCTATTGCACAAGGTCATGTCTAAAATGGAATGTGTGTGTGTGTGCGTGTGTGTGTGTGTGTGTGTGTGTGTGTGAGAGAGAGAGAGCGAGAGCGAGAGTGAGAGCGAGAGAGAGAGAGAGAGAAAGACTAGGGATTAGGATTGAACCCACAGGAATTCTACCTCTGAACCATACCCCAACCCTATTTTATTTTATTTTTATTTTAAAAAATGATTTCACTAAATTGAGGGAGACCTCACTAAGTTGTCGAGGCCGGCCCCAAACCTGCAATCCTCCTGTTTCAGCCTCCCAATTACTGGGATTACAGGCCTGTGTCACCACACCCCGCCTAACATATTTTGAATGATAATACTCAATTATGGAAGATGCTATTAAAGAAGGAAGTACTACTAATAAAGGATGGCAAATAACAACAAGAAGGAGGAGCAGGAAAAAGAAAGGTGTCCAAGGCTGAGATGCAATGTCAGAGGCTACCGAGAGCGGACTCTGCAGGGCCACAGCTCAGAACAGTGGCTGAAGATGGTGGGAGGGAAAGGCACTCTGGGGAGATGGTTGGGGTCAGAGGAGGTGATGAGAGACAAATATGGATGGCCCTGGAGGCCTCTTTCCTCTCCCTCTCCAGTAGTTAAGCCGCGTGTTGGCTCAGCTGCGGTCTACAGAGAGAGACAGGGCTGGGGTGACGTCAGCACCCCAGGGCAGGCAAGGCCGTTCCCAGAGCTTTGGGTGTTCAGATTCCAGCCCTTGGTATGCACATGGCCTTGTGCTATTTCTGGAGATCCTCTGATGCATTACTAGTTATTTAGAGAAATTGAATATTCCCCGGACCCTCTGAATAACTTGTAAATATGTGACGTAGTTTCTAGGGTGCACTCACTCTCACACATGAGGGGGTTCTCTGTAGCGTGTCCAGGTTCCTGTCTAGCCTTCTGGCCCAGGAAGGCCTCTCAGTGCATGGAGCACATCTGACCCCACTGTATGCCATGGGGCAATGTCAGAGAAAGGTGCAGGATGGTGTCTTATTCCCCTTTGATGTTGCAGTCTCTGCTTCAGGTACAAATTGCTACTGTACATCATCTCCTTCCCAGTCCTTTATTCTCCCAACACTCCGTCATGATCCTGGATCTATTCTGTTACCCCTAGTGGATCTGAGGGAGAGTGTGTGGACATTTACTGGTCCCGCAAGTCTCTCAGAATGAAACACCTGAAAGAAAAAGCATTCCAATATGAACTTCTTGTTGCATAGCTTTCTTGTGCCTGCTTTTGGTTTTATATCAAAGATGCCTTGGAGGAACAGATCTGCAGTGAAGAGAAGGAGACATAACCTACTCAATATAATCACCTATTTCACCACAATTGGGACACATTTTCGAGAGCAAATACTACAGGGATCTGACCTGGGATACAATCGTGTAGTGTGTTAGTCAGCTTTCTGTCACTGTAACAAATGCTTGAGGTAAGCAACTTTTAAAGAGAAAAAGGTTGTTTTGGCTCACAGTTTTGGAGCTTTCAGTCCATGACTGGTTGGCCTCATTGCCTTTGGCCTGTGACAAGGAAGTGTATGGCAGAGCAAAATCACTCACCTTCTGGCTGGTGAGCAAAAAAAATGAGAGAAAACAGGACTAAGGTTCTACTATTCCCTCAAGAGCATGTCCCCAGTGACCTGAAGCCTCCCACCATTCCCCCCTTGCTAAAGTTTCCACCTCCTCCCAATAGTGCCAAGTGGGACCAAGCCTTCAGCACATGGGTCTTTGGGGGACGTTTCAGTTCCGCACTATAGCATGTACCATGCAGAGACTCTCTCAGGATCCCCCAGCAGTAGGAATGCCACTTTACTTGGAGTTTCCATGGTACCTTGTTGTTTCTCCCTAGGAGAGGCAGGAAAGAATGTGATTGGCTCTGAGGTAGCTCACTGAGGTCCCTCTTGCCCAATTTTGATAGATAGTGCAGCAACCACAGCCTGAGAAGGGCAAAAGCCCCCCAAGGATGAGTATCTGTGTCACAACCACAGACCAGACCACTCATCACAGAGACCACAGACCAGACCACTCATCACAGAGATAGCCAGGGGTGAAAAAGCCTCAAATAAACTGCAGAGGAGGGAGACAATGAATATCCAGTACCATCCTGGGACCTGCTCTAGCAGTTGGGACTATTGCTTGTCTCTCTTATGAAATGACTCTAGAAAAGGAAACTCACCAGAACTTATAGTAATAAGTGGATAAGAGAAGCCCAAGAGATGGCCTACAGTGAATGCTTTAGGGTGCTGCCCAAATCTTTCTTCAGGATTGAAGGACTTATTTTTCTAGGTTATTTAAATGCTACTAAAACCTAGTCCCATGTCTCTGCTTTCTTAGTGAATTGCCTCCACCAAAGACAGTGGCCAAATCAAGGTCAGGCTGTTTCCCAGCACAGCTTGCAGCCCTCCAGTAGTCACCGTGGAGATAAAAAGACTCTCCCTAACTCCAGTTCAGGACATCACGGAAGGGCTATCCCCAGCTTCAGAGATGCTAGGAGGGTCCAGTGAAATCTTTCTTGAATTATCATTGTAACCATCATTTCCTTGTGCTTCCTTCCACTCTCATCCGCTCCGCAGATGTTTATCCCAAGAACACTTTATAAGGAAGTATTTGCACACTAATTTCATCCCCAGAGTCTACTTCCCAGGGAACCCTATCTGCAACATCTGATCCAAAACCAGAGAAGGCTTCTTCTGATGAAGCAACCCTGGATGCTGAATTTTGCAGAGTGAATAAGAATAAAGCAAAATGGGGGCTAGGATGGTTAAATCAAGGCAGTAGTTCTCAATAGGAGTTATTGTCCTGTCCCCCACCCCCTTTGAGAGCACTTGGCCATGTCAGACACATTTTTGGTTGTTACAACTTGGGATTGCTACTGGAACCTAATTGAGCTGAGGCCAGGGATCCATTGGAACATCTTAGAACGTACAGAGCAGCCATCCACAGCAAGGAACTATTTGGTCCAAACTATCAGTAGTACTGAGAGTGGAAAAACCCCAGCTAAGGGAATGGTATATGGAGAGACTGCATTGGGAAGGATCCTGGAATGTTGGAAGAATTAGAAGCCCAATGTATCTGGAACATAAAGAGTAATGGGATTGGAGGCGGGAGAAGGGAACCTGCAAAGTACTGTTAAAAGTTTCTATGTTAGGGATCCATATGATCAGATTTATGTTTTTTAAGAATTACTCAGCCTGGTAATGTGTAATAAGCTAGAGGGACCAAGCAAGAATGTCTAAAGATCATGTGAGATATGATGGTGGCTTGGATTAGCATGATGGCAAGGGAGATGGAGAAAAACGGAAGGATTTAAGAAATCTTTATGAGGAAGAGTAAAAAAATTCAATCCCAGTTAGAGAGAAAGCATGGTATCTAGTTTAAGCGCATAGGCTCTGGAACCAGAGGTCATGGGTTCAGGTTCCAGCTTTGTCACATACTGATTTTGCCACCTTTAACAGCGATATTTAACATCTCGAGTCCTTGGATTTTGATCGAGTGTTATGACTATGACACAAGTTAAATTTGCAAAGTGCTTATGAATGCCAAGCACATGGTACATGTTTTGTGAGTCTTCTCAAATAAACAAATAGAATGACACAAGGATGTCTCCAATGGTTCTGGCTTTTCTGATTTGTGTAGCTGATAGATAATTAGGCCATCCACTGAGATGAGGAAACATGATAAGAATCTCTCTGCCCCCTTGGGATTTGGAGGAGTGCTGGAAGTCATGGGCAGGTGTCCCTCCCCATCCCCAAACCTTGCATTGCAGGGAATAAGATATTTTAGGCTTAATTCACCATTATCTTCCCAGGAGGTAATTAAGCAGTGAACTAATATTAATTCATTATTTTCATGGCTTTGTGACAGTAACTAGTCTTGATTATCAAGTAAACTAAAGAAATTCTACTGAAACTATATTGAGGATTCTGTTACTTCTGCAAACAGTTTTAAGTCTCCAGGTTAATTATCTTGTTCTTACTAAAGAGCCAATTATCTTAATGTTTTCTTTCCTTTAAAGGTATAACTACTTTATATTCCTCAAAGTTAGGATTCTAACAAAGTAAAGATAATTGTGAATATTATTTCATCTGGGTATTTGGAAGCAAATCTAAATTTGCAAAAGTGTCTATCCATGTGGAGACATGAAAGAAAGATAAATTTGAGAAACAGCTATTCAATATTATGATGCTAAGGACCACATACGTTATCCTGAAATATCTAGTGCAAAGAGCTAACAATGCTGTGATTTCCACTGGTTTATTTGGGGCATGGTTTTTCAAAGCCAGGGGAAGGATTAATAGGAGCATTGTCTCTGGCCGCACATTATGTTTTTCAAGAAAAGCATTCATTGCATGGACTATTGGTATGATTTTTTTTTTCAAGAGAGTCATAGGGCTTAAGGAGCTTGTGTTATGAACTATAGTCTTAGAAGGAGAAAAAAAAAAAAAGAAAACCGAGTGGTAAATTTGAAGTGTTAATTGGATAGAAAAAAATAGAAATTGTTTTACTTTTATAAGGAGTCTAATTCTGGAATTCTGTGAATATGCAGAAGGTGAGAAAAAGAAAATTGTTTCCAATGTTCCTTTGAGCATAGAGTGGATCACCATTGCACAGGCCACATATATCCTGATTTTACATAGATTTTGTAGTTTAACAAGCATTTTCATAAATATTTTCTTACTTTATCTCCCCCCCAAATCCAATGTTGTTCATATGACAAGGTATTGTAGCTATTTTATAGATGCAGTAACCAGGGATCAGGTGTGAAGGTCACACAGTAAGTGAGAGTTAGAATACGCACTTGAATTCATCTGAATGAAGCCCTCTGACGTTAGAACCAGAGCTCTTTTACTCTATTCTGATTCCCATTATGCATATATACTTGATTTGATTCAAAAGGCTTGGCTTGTCTAAAAGTGTCCCAAGAAACCTAGTTAGGTCGCCAATAACAACGCTACTTATATTTTTGGATCCTGGAACTAAATGTACTGGTCCAGGGCAGCTCAAATTTAAGTCCTTATTATTCTATTTTCAGATATTTTTGTTTTTTCAATAGCAAAGATACCATTTATATTTTAGTTATTCTTCCAGAAAGGAACATCTATACTGTACATGTATATGTTTAGCCTGTCCTGCAGTTCATGAAGCATAATGGCAGGATATTTCCTTACCAGATATATGAACTGAAAAACCTGTGCACCAAGCCCAGAGAGGTTACAAGCCTGCCAAAGTCCCAGGTGAGACAGTAATTATGCAGGGCTGAAGCCACTCTTATTTTTAGGATTATTTGAAAATCTGTTTATGCTGAGCAGTGGCCATATCTAGTTTAATATTGCATATCTAAGCTTAGTGCAGGGTCTGGGACAAAATATGTACTTAGTAAATATTAGTTGAACAAATGAACAAATGGGTTTAATTATTCTCAGCAGGAACTCCCACACTCTCAAAAGACTACAGAGCTTTTAACATTCAATTCAGCAATCATCTACTCAGTCAATAAATATCTATCGAGTACCATCTACCTGTCAGATTATTTCAGGTGCTAGCGATATATGAATGAAAAAGTTTGTTGAATTTATATTTTAGTGGATAGAGGCAGAAACAAAAAGAAAATCTTAAAATATATAAAATGCCATCTTATGATAAAAGCTAAGGATAAAATAAATCAAAGATAAGGAAAAGGGATGTCAAGTTTGTTTACAAAAATAATAGAATAGCTAAGAACATCTTTAATCTATGGAGAATATTGTTATCTCTACTCTGTTTTCAGACACTAAACTGGGTGTCTTGAAATTTACATCTTTTTTTTTAATTACACAGGCTTATCAATGAATGCTTACTTTTTTTTTAAGTAGGCACTCTGTACACATATAAATGTCATAGAATTTGCCATCTGAGGACTTCCACTTTAAGGGCTGCTCCATTATATTGGTGAAAGCTTCGTAGAATACACATAACCCATGCTAGATGGACTTCTGATATGAGCATGGTGTCTATATTAAAGCTTTAGAAGCCCACAAATCCAAACAACCCAAATCCTCGGACAATAGAGAAAGTTTCCAACATAGGATATCAGTTCATGTATTTTTTTTCTGACAAAAGTTTATTTTCTAGCTTTAAAACCCTTGGGCTTCCAGACAGCTGAAGAAAGAAAAACAGTGCAATGAAGTTTTAGTTAGTGGTTCTTCAAGAGTATGAAGAGTATGGCAGTGATTCGGCTACACATTCCTATAATGCCAGCAATCAGACAGCATGAGTCCACTTGTTGTGTCAATATAATCAGGAAGAATAGTTTTGTACGACAATCTTAGGAAATTGGACTTGAAAGGGAAGCTTACAGAACACAGAAAGAACTATGAGAAAGTATTAATTTGAAAATATTTTAGAATTTAATATAATAATGACCACAAGGGAAGGAAAAAGAAAATAGTATGACTTTCCTCTTTAAAGACATCTTACTTTTTTTTTTTTTGTAGGGAGGCAGAATTGGAGAGGTTTATTTTATAAATGAGTTAGACAGGGATTCTCCAAAGCTTTCAACAGTATAATTTGTTACAAAAGTAAGCCTTGATGTCTCTCTATATAAATGTTATAGTACCTTTTCATTCGGTAGTAGGTTGAATCTTATGAATAGTTAATATGCAATGTATAAAAATGGCTATTTTATATAGTTCTACCACATTCTAGTATATCATGAACATTATAGCAATTTCTTAAAGAATAGATCAAAAATAAACATTGTGGGTGACTTATGTTTCTATGCATTGCAGTGAATAGTCTTCCAAATTATAAGGGCTCTTTTAGAGTCCAATGTACTAGAACTTTAAATACAGCAGAGTGCTCTAGAAACATAGTTCAGGTAAGCAGAAGTAAGTGTATTTCCCTCCTGGGATTTTACTCATCATCTTTTATATCCTTTACTAGTCAGGTCATGTATGTTGCTTCCTGTAAAATTATTTTTCTAATTAGAACTTCTTTCCCAGATTGGATGCATCTATACTTTTCTCTCTATGCTTACCTTTCTGTTTTGAGGGAAGAAGAAAAGTTGTTCAGTTTATAATAGTTTTCACCTTATATCACACTTTTGAAAAGAATTTCAATTTTTAACCTTGAACAATTCATTTAATCATTTTGAAAAATTAAAAGATTTGTCAGAGAACCTCAGGAGGAAAAAAGGAAAGGACAGAGTCGATCAAAGGGCATTAAGTTCAGTAGGGGTAAGAAGTTCTAGTGTGTGCTATTGCATGGTAGGGTGACTAGAGGTAATGATAGTGTACTGTATGTTTCAGAAAGCCAGAATGAAGGATTGTGAATGTTTTCACCATAAACAATGATGCTTGAGAATTTAGATACACTTAATCTGATTCAAACATCATACAATGGTATATATGTATTGAAACATTACATGATATTCCATATGTACACAGAATTTTTATGTATCAGTTTTATTTATTTATTTTTTTACTTTTATTGGTGAATTATAGTCTCACATCATAATGTAGTTCAGAGTGATGGTGACGTACATGCACACAGCACTTGCTGGGCTTTCTCCTGCCGTGTTCCCCATGATGTCAATGGAAGTGATTTCTTTCATCGATCCTCCTCCTCTCTTCCAATTTTAAATAAACTAAATTTAAATTTAAAAATATATTATAAATATATACTATATAGAGAGGGTACATGTTATATCAAATATATATCATATATTTGCAAAGACAACAACAAATGCTGGCGAGGATGTGGAGAAGTGGGAACCCTAATACATTGTTGGTGGGATTGCAAATTAGTGCAACCACTTTGGAAAACAGTATGGAGGATCCTCAGACGAATGGGAATGATCCTACCATATGATCCAGCGATCCCTCTACTGGGTATCTACCCAAAAGAAAGGAAACCAAACTATCAGACCAACGC
>PVLC010039748.1:0-14149 GCA_004027655.1 Graphiurus murinus
ATATATACATACATGTATATATACATGTATATATACATACATGTATATATATACATATATAATATATATATACTATATATATACTATATAATATACTATATATATATATAGTATATATATAATATATATTGTATATATATACAGTATATAATATATATTATATATACAGTATATAATATACTATATATATACTATATATATATAAATATATATATATTTAACTAATATATATATTTAACTAATATATATATTTAACTAATATATATATGTATATATATATTAGTTAAAAATAAAACCCAGGTACTAATCGAGATGAGTACATTATTACTCTGTTAGTAGTTTAATTAGTAGACCTCTTTAATAAGGTCCATATTAAGGGATAGCCTACGAGAGAGAGGGGATTCCAAATAAAAGACACATAACTGGTATTTCTTTTCCACTTAGTTTTCCCCTTCTTTTCAGCATTTTTATATGTTCTGTATTGTGTTACTAGTTAGTTTTAAAAAGCAGGCTTCATACATGCATTTAGCTTGACCATTTGCCCAGTATTAAACTAACATATTCTTCAGTTCTGTTGGCAAATACTAGTATAAAATGTGAAGATTTTAATTTAAGTATCTATTTTAAGGTGTTCCAATAATCCTGTGGTTCTTTTACTCAGGTGAATAGAATTTTCTGTAATAATTTTTAGGAACAGTATACCTTCCTCCTGGTTATAAATTAATCTTAAAGCAAATAAAAAAATCGTTCCATAGGTTCACATTCTTAAAGGAATTTATAAGTATTCACTTGTATATGAAATGATTTGTTAGGAATTTGTTGTTTGAGATAGAAAATTTTATTTTATCGAATTAGAAAATAATTGTAAATATCTACCACATAATTTTTGTGTGTGGTACTAGGGATTGAACCCAGGTGTGTTCTACTTCTGAGCTATACCCCCAGCCCTATTTTATTTTTTATTTTGAAGCAGGGTCTCACTAAGTTGTGGAGGGCCTAATTTTTTGAGGCTGGTTATGAACCTGTAATCTTCCTGTCTCAACCTCTCTTCAATTTTCTCTTAAATAATATAGTAGATATTGACATCTCATGACCAGAAAAGGATAAGTTCTGATACTGTCAGGTAAAAAATGTTCAAATCCACAGTTGTTACCTTCCTCATTCTCCTTTGAACAGGAATTTTCTTTATTGAGAGGTTAAAAAGTAGTAGAGTCAGTTACTTTGATGTTCCTTAATTGTATTTACTAGAAGGAATAAAAAAAAAAAAAAGCAAAGCAAAGTAGTACTCTAGGAATTTAACTAAAAATTTGTGTAAGATGTATATTCTTTTTCATTCTTGGCAACAATTCTAAATCCCTTTTTGATAACTCTTGAGGTACCATACATGGTAGTTCCAAGTGAGAAATCCAAAGATTTCAACACCTTATAAAGTAATAATTTGGTGGTACAAGAAATACTCAAGTTACTATAGAGTTTATATGTGTTGTAGATAGACTATGATATAAAAGATCACATGAGTTGTTTTCAAATTCATTTCTCCCTGAATATTACATGAGAAACTACCCCTAAATCACTAAATATTAGTCATTTCATATCTCATCTATAAAGAGGTAAATCCCATGCATTTGTTACTACACTGTACATGCAGCTTACATTTTATCAATTGTATGTAATTATCCTTTTAATTCAGATATTTTTAGATGGTGAAAAGGTACAAGAACATCTATTAATGAGAGTACTTTTGGAAAGAATGAAAATCAGAATTTAGAAATTTTTCACTTCAAAAAATGGCTGTAGCTGGGCGTGATGGTACACACCTATAATCTCAGTGTTTAAAAGGCTGAGACTGGAGGGTTGCAGGTTTGAGGTCAGCCTCAGTGACTTAGTGAGCCCATCAGCAATTTAGGACAACCCTATTTCAAAATAAAATATAGGTCTGGGGGTTTGGTGCAGAGATAGAATACCCCTGGTTCAATCCCCAGTACCACAAAAACAAACAAACAAACATCAAACAAAAAAAGGACTGTGAGCTCAAATATAGCTGGTGACTAAAGTAAAATTTCAGTTGCATACTCTGTATATGTGAAAAAATAACCAATGCGGTAACTAAATTTAGAATTCTCTGCTGATAATGTAACCTCCAAAATCTTACATAGGTATAGATGAATTTTCTTTAGTGAGTACTTTAGTATAGCCCTGTGGGATCTAGCATTATTAGCACAACTCTGGATATAAGATATTAAGATTGCAGATGCTAATTTACCCAGAAATTTTGCAGCTTACCAATTTGAGGATTTTGGCAGCGTCTGATGATTTTTGTAATGTTTTTAATGGACTTTTTTCAAAACTGCTTCTTAATTCTTAAGTCTTTTCTTGCCTATTCATGATAGGAATTTTGTTTGATAAATTATCATAATTTAGTCATTTTATATCTATAATTATTTTAACTTGTAACTATTTTTATCTTTGACAATTCTATAGTATTAAAGGATGAATAAGTTTTTAATTTTAGTTTTGAATTTAGTGTGCATTAACAAACGAATACTTAAGGCAGATTTCAGTGTTTGAGTAACCTCCATTCTAATGAATTGCTCTATATTAAGGAAATTTTTTCAAAGATTATGAATTTTTACATATGAAACTAAAAGTAGCACCAGTTATTAAGAAGTTGATAGGAGTAACTTCTTTGGTGTTTTTCCCCTCTCTGTTTTATTATAATATATCTTAAACAACTATAGAATTTCCTCAACAAAGCTTAGAAGAAATTTGAACTTTATATGCCAAAACTCGGAGTTTTAGAAGAAACTTTTTAAACAAAAATAATTGATTTTTTAATGTGTTTTGGCTGAATTCTCTGTCATCAGTTTAACGTGTGTGTGCGCGCGCATGCGCTATAGTTTGACTATAGAGTCCTCCAAAGGTCCATGTGTTAAAAGATTTGGTTCACAGGGTTGGTGGTATTGGGAGGTACTATAGACCTTTATGAGGTAGGCCTAGAGGAATGTCCTTAGGTCATTGGGCTATAGGATTATGGGACCTCAGTCACTTTGCTTCTTGGACATAATATTAGTACTCCTTACCATTGCCATTTGTTGCCATAACCAGATGCCCAAAGCAATGGGCTTCCCAGTGTTAGACTGGAGCCTCCAGAACTATGAGCTAAGTAAAAATTTCTCTTTACAAGTTAATTTCCTCAGGGA
Organism: Graphiurus murinus; assembly: GCA_004027655.1. Classification (NCBI taxonomy): domain Eukaryota; kingdom Metazoa; phylum Chordata; class Mammalia; order Rodentia; family Gliridae; genus Graphiurus; species Graphiurus murinus. The sequence goes on from PVLC010039748.1 coordinate 3,201, forward strand.
TTTCATTATAGTTATTGGAAGCTAACTTTCCCTGAGTTTATTTGTTTGCATTTTACTACTATAAAGATATGAGTAATGTATAGGTAATATTTTTTAAGTAGAGCTAATGAGTACACTAGATAAATGGCAAGAGTTTGTGATCCATTTTCCCCTTAATTATAAGGTTGCCAAAGTGTTTCCTCATATCTTTGCCAATATTTGGTATCATCTAACTTTAAAACTTTTGTGAATCTATTGGTGAGATATAAGGGATTTAGGATCATTAAACTCTCCCTTATTCTTTTTCTTATTATTCTACACTCCAGCTGTAATTCACTACATTGTTTATATGCAAGTTGACTTAGTAAATATTTGTTTAGAGCCAAATGATCCAGTTGCTGATATCATAATATGAAGTAGGATTTAAGTGGTTTCTCATTCCTAATGGCCTTCTGTTATTAAATTTTTATTACTCCATTACCTCCAGTTACCTTGAAAATCAGTACCACATAGTTTTGCTTTTCATCTATTCCTTCACAATAAAAGCCAAACTTCCATTAAGAAACTAACTACAAATTAATAGCGTGCCCAGACCAGAGAGGACTCAGGTATTTTACATTTTTAAATTTTGAGATATAATTTACATACTAAAATTTTTACCTTCTTAAAAGTACAATTCAGTCATTTTTAGTATATTCTCAAAGTTGAACAAGCATTACCACCATCTAATACCAGGATATATTTATCACCTCATAAAGAAACTTCATGTTTATTAGCATTTGCTCCCTATCCCACCTCACTAATTTACTTTCTGTCTATATAGATTTGCCTATTCTGGATATTTTTATAAATAGAATAATATAATATGTGGCCTTTTGTGACTAACTTCTTTTATTTACTGTAATGTTTTCAAAGTCCATCCATTATGTAGCCTTTTATGGCTTAATAATATTCTGTTGAAATGCATATACCTCACTCTGTTTATCAGTTAATCCACTGATGAATGCTCAGATTATTTCCATTTTTGTTCCTGAATAAAGCCACTAGAAGCATTCATGTAGAAGTATTTCTATGAAGGTATGTTTTCATTTCCCATTAGTATATTTTTAGATTTGCTGGGTCATATGGTAACTTTATCTTTAATCTTTGTAGTAATTACTAGACTGTTTTCCAAAGGAGCTATATCATTTTGTACCCTAATCACCAATGTTAGGAGAGTACTGGTTTCTCCACCCCTTTACCAGCACCTATAATTTGATTTTTAGTTTATAGCTATCCTTGGCAAATATTTTATGGACATTTGAATAAAACTGATTTCAGCTGTTGTTGACTGGAATGTTCTAAAATGTCAAGTAGGTAATGATTGGTTTTGTTCAGATCTTCTATAGGTTGCTGATCTTATTTATAGTAGTTCCATGAGTGGCTGAAAATGGGATTTTGATTCTTGATGTCATAATACACACATACAAATTACTGGAGTTTACTAATAACAAAAACTATCACTTCAATTGCCTATTTATTGATAAGGATATTTAGATTTTTGATGTTAGGTTTTTTGATATGTATATAGTTATAGTGTGTGTGTGTGTGTGTGTGTGTGTGTGTGTGTGTGTGTGTTACTGGAGATTGAGGCCAGGGGGATTCTACCACTGAGCTACACACCCAGCCCTTCTTATTTTTATTTTGAAACAGCATCTCACTAGGTTGGTGAGAGCTGTCCTCGAATCCTCCTGTCTCAGCCTCCCAAGTACTAGGATTACAGGCATACACCACCACTCCTGGCTTCAATTTTTTATCTTGAAACAGGGTCTCACTAAGCTGTTGAGAGTCTTGCTAGGTTGGCAAAGCTGATCTTGAACCTGTGGTCCTCAAGCCTTAGCCTCCTCAGTCTCTGGAATTATAGGTATGCACTACAGTGCCAGCTTTTCTCCTATTTTTAGGCTCTCTTTTTATGCTCTTAATTGTTTCCTTTGCTATGCAAAAGATTTTTAATTTGATGCCATCCCATTTTTAATTCTTGGTTATATTTCCTGTACTTTAGGAGTCTTGTTGGGGAAGTTGATGCCTGCACTATTATTGGAGTGTTGACTATGTTTTCTTTTAGCAGTTGCAGAGTTTTTGGTCTAATTCCTAAGTCTTTGATCTACTTTATATTTATTTATTTATTTATTTAGGTACTGGGGATTGAACTCAGAGGCATTCCACCTCCAATCTATACTCCCAGATCAATATTCTTTCTTTATTTGGAAACAGGGTCTTACTAGGTTTCTAAGAGCCTCACTGTGTTGCTGAGGCTGACTCTGAACCTGTGATCCTCCTGCCCCAGCTTCCCAAGTACTAGGTTAAAAGCATGCACCACCATGTCTGGCTTGATCTAATTTAAGTTGACTTTTTGTGAAGGGTTAAAGATAGGGACCTAATTTCATTTTTCCATACATGGATATTCAGTATTCCCAACACCATTTGCTATTACAAAGACTGTCTGTTCTCCAAGATATGTTTTTGGTGCCTTTGTTAAGGATCTAAAAGAAACCAAATAGCCCAATCAATAAATGGGCAAATTAACAAGCAGACATTTCTCAAAAGAAGAAATACAAATGACCAACAAATATATGAAAAAAATGTTCAGTGTATTTAACAATCAGGATGCAATTAAAAACTACATTGAGGTTTCATCTTACTATAGTTAGAATGACAATCATTAAGAATACAAAAATAATAAGTACTGCCTAAGATGTGGGGAAATGTACTATTAAAATTATAAATTAGTACAACCATATAGAAATCAAAACAATTCCTCAAATGACTAGGAATGGAACCACTACATGATTCAGCTATACCATTCCAGTATTTTTCAAAAAGAATTAAAGTCAGAATCCTATAGCATTACATGCATATCCACACACAATTCACAATAACCAAGTTTTGGAACCAATGTAGGTATCTGTTAACAGATGAATGGACAAAAAGAAAAATGTGGTGTATGTATATACAATGGAGTTTTACTCAGCCATAATGAAGAAGGGAACTTATATAGTTTGTATATCTTTAGAACATATGTTAAGTAAGGTAAGTCAGACTCAGAATGTCAAGGACCACGTTTTATATGTAGAAGCTAGAGAGAAAAGAGGAAAGAACAGGGACTTCATAGAAATAGAAGAGATAGACTAGTAGACTAGACTAGAAAAGGGGGGAGGGAAAAGAGGACTAAAAATGGTGAAATTGACCAATTTCTGCCATGTACATATATGAATATATCACAGTAAATATCACTACTATGCACCAATAAAATTTGTTTTAAAAATTTTGTCAGTTAAGTAAAAATTAGAAATTAATTATAATTAAGTTCTCTTAAGCATTTCCACCTTCTAAATAAAGTTATGTCATGCACTTCCTCTACGTACATGGAGCACCATGTCAGTTGGAATAAAATTTGCTTCAACCATCAAATATGATGTTAGAGAGTCATAGCCATTCCAGTGTAACTTTTCCCCTTCTGAATTCTTATTCTGTTAGGTTTTCTGTTTAATCAACTTTAATCATTAAAGATGTGCACAAGTTTTCTTAATTTCCCTTTGTCTAACAATGTTTTATTTCCCATTCATTCCTTAAGTGTAAAGTATTTGTGATCAACATTTGTCTTAGTTCTTGTTTTTTAATTAATTAATTTTTATTTTTATAATAATTGGTGCATTGTAATCATACATCTTTATTACGTACAAGCTGATAAAGACATATATGCACACATTTAACATTTAACCCCTTCCCCAATTCCCACCCTACTCCCTCGCCCTCCCTCCTTCTCAAGTTCAGTTTAGAACATTTCCTCATACATTTATTGGCCATTTGTATTTCTTCTTTTGTGAAGTGTCTATTTAGATCCTGTGCCCATTTTTCTAACTTTTACAAACTCATATAATTGAGGCCATAGTACATTTTCTGTTAATGGATGAAGATTGACTTACTGATGGGCTTCATTCACAGCAAGAAATTGAAGTTAATGATATAATTAGGGGAGCTTAACAGAAGTTGACAAAACAATTTATAGATTATATAGTGTTACGATAGTGTGGGAGGGTTTGGATTTTGTATAGAAGTTAGTAACTCTACTGGTATGGCACTTTCAAGGAAAATGAAGCAAACCATTTCTTGCTTGTTATATCCTACAAAGCATACTTCTCTTATTTATGTTACTTTTCCAGTTATTAACAGACTTTTAATTTTCTGTATTCTGATTGGCACTCTGGCCCTATATGTTTTCTAAAGGAAGAGAAATAGTCTTTTTAGGAAACTATTAATAACCTAACTTTCATTAATAACCTAACTACAATGTTTTGTGTTCCTAGAGGTATTGCAGTATTTTTTAAAAAGAGATGCCTTACAGACTACAAGCTGGAGGACAAGATTTTCACTAGACTATTGTTTCCCAGTAGCTTTTGATCTGCCTGAACCTTAAGTCCTCATCTTATCTATGTGAACCCAGGATTCAAATATAATCTGTAGACATAATGTTATAAATATACACTGCTGTTTATTTTGTGATTAAACATCATTATGTTCTCTAATTTCTTGGTAAATTCTTGATTCCCCTGCTTTCCAAGTCAGTTATAGCTAAATTCTTCAACAAAATATTTTGTTCTCAGAAACTTTTTTGGTAACAGCAATCTTTAAAAAATAGTCTGTATTTTAGGATTTGAGTTTTCAAGCTTGTTTCATCTTGTCCAGTTACATTAACCAATTAATATTAAATTAGCTTAATCAAGCACCAAATAAAAGACTTTTGCCAAGTGTCAGAATTTGGAATTAATTACAGCAACGCATGGCCCATTCAACAAATGCCTCAGGTCTTTAGGTTAATCTAGCTTATAAACTTTGAGTATATAAAGTACTAGATTGAAATAGTCTTTTAGCAAACCTTTAATTCTAAAAGGGCCATGTTTTATGAATATTTGAAATTATTTTCATACATTTAGACTTAGGTGCTTTTATTATATCTTAAATTAATATTTGTTTTGGTTGATATTTACTTAGATAACCCTTATTCCAAAGATTTAAAGTGTTAAACTATAATGGAGCCATTTTTCTTTCTGTCAGGAATTGTTGAATTTTAAATAACCTCATTTTCATTTTTGTGATTTGTGTTCATGCCTCTAGTAATAACAAAGTAGAAACTACTCTCTTATTTTTCTTCCTTGCAAATCTTCCGAGTTTTCTTTTACCTTACCCCAATAGCTTGTATAGTACGCATTCCTTGCAGGGTATTCAGTTTATATATGTCAGATTCTCTAGGGCCGTGGCTTTTGCCAGATGAAGCACTTTTGATTTTGAGGCTGATGAAACACAGTGCGATTATTGATCTGTGCATGACATAGCCTGTCTCTCTCCTGGCAGAGTGTAGCAACATTTATCCAGGAATTTGTGAAATGTCACTCGGATCATGTTCGTAAGGTAAACTGTGCAAAATCCAGGATCTGAGCTGAGAATCCATGTGGAATTGGACGTGACTGTCTTATTCCTACATCCGATCTTCCAGATGAACCAAGTGATATTTGTTAACAGAATGTCTGTGTCCTTTTTGACTTTGTAAGGACATATTATTATCACATAGAAAATTATGCTTCTACTTATATTCTGTTTTCACTTAGAAAATCATGCTTCTTCTTATATTCTGTTTTCAGATTCACTTCTGATCTTACTGAAGAAAATATTAAATAAGAAAGTGTAACCTGAACAGCATCAGTTTAGAAACTGTTTATAATGAGGCAATGTTACAATATATTGCAGTTTTATATTCCTTGTAATATTTTCATTCTTTGCATCAATATACATTCAAGTAGGTATGTCTCATTAAAATATCAATATGCCTGGAAGTAACAAATTATAACTTTTTTTACTAATTAGTTATGATATCTAACTATGAACACATTTAGGGTCTGTTTTTAAATGACTAGAATATTAATATGCACATGGATAGATGTGTTTTTATTTGTTATAGTTCATTTTAGCTTACTTACATAATACTTCTCAAGCACTATAATAGTGGGATATCAAATAATGAATTAAATAATGATCCTGTCCCTTGTACAAGATACTAATATGAGAATTGGGCATGTGTATCACAATATAAGGAAATTATGGTGTGTGTGTGTGTGTGTGTGTGTGTGTGTGTGTGTGTGTGTCGGTATTATAGCATGAAGATATAATTGAAGGAGAACAGTCACCCATTGTTCTCCTTCTTTAGTAAAGCTTTTGAAGGAGGTGGTGTTTGGGCTGAGTCTAAGGTTTGGCATGATTTTTAAAGTTGTATGCATGGAGCAAAGCCATTAAAAGAAAGGAAACCTTGAAAAGACATCAGAGTGAGAAAGCAATTTGTTGAGAATAGTGAGTATTATGGTACAGTTGTGGTTTCAGCCTTGCTGCATATTTATTCTTGCTTTGGGAGTTTTAAAAGATACCTATGCCCAGGCCCCACCACAGACCATTTAAAACCAGACGATATCTGAGAGCAGGCCCTGTACCTTACGTTTTTGAAAGCTCTCAGGTGATTCTGATGTACAGTGAGGACTGAGACTAAAGTTTGAGGAATTGGAGATTGGATCCAATAAACTAGATAAAAGATTTTTAAGTGTCAAGACAAAACAAATGATAAAGAAGTGATCCATTTAATACTAATAGATGTAGAAAGAGCAAAAGAAGAGAGATTTTGCTGAATAATAACTCAGAGTTTGGTGAATAATCGAATTCGAATAAGGGACAGTACGAGAAAACATATTTAAGATAATTTCTAGGTCTCTAATTAAAATGACTAGAAAGTTGGTGATAGAAAAGTTATATTTGTACTAGAGCTCCTAATTGCAAACTACTTCAGACACAATGAATACCAGTGCAAAGGTTTCTTAGATTTGGACTGGAATTACCATATGTCCTAGTTATAGTGCTCCTGGGGATCTTTCCAAAGGAATTGAAATCAGAATATTATAACGATACTTGTGTACCCATGTTCATAACAGCACAATTTACAATAACCAAATTATGGAACCAGCCTAGGTGTCCATCAGCAGATGAATGGATCACAAAACTATGTTTTATACACACACACACACACACACACACACACACACACACACATACATACACAGTGGAATTTTACTAAGGCATGAAGAACAAAATCATGTCATTTGCAGGAAAATGGATGGAATTTGAGAATATTATACTAAACGAGATTAGCTAATCTCAAAAAAAAAGAAAACAAATAGATGTGTGTTTCCTCTTAATCTCAAAAAAGCAAATAGATGTGTGTTTCTTCATATATATATATATATATATATATATATATATATATAAATTTCAGAAATAAGGGTAACATCAGGTAGAAGAGCAGAGACTCCAGTGGAGTGATAGAGGGAGTTTAGAGAAGAGAGGAGGGGGGAGGAAGATGTAAAGAATGTAACGGCTGAAATAATACTATGTATGTCTACAAAACTACCAATTCCAATCTCAAACACATGTATGGGGAGGAGGAGGAGGAAGTGAGGCCTGAAGGGAAATGTTCCAAAAGTTGTGTGTGCATGTATGTTCTTATTACTCTATACCCCGATATTATGGTGTATAATTACAATGCACCAAATTAAAGTATATTTAAAATGCACTAAAATAAAGTAAAGATAAGGGGATATATAAAGTATATATATACATATACATATATAATATTTACATATACACTGCAAATAACATGATTTTGTTCTTTTTTTTTTTTTTGTAGTCTTTTACTACTTCTTTCTCTGCCCAACCTATATATATATACTACTTCTTTCTCTGCCCAACCTATATATATGTATATATATAAAGTATATATACATATACTTTATATATCCCCCTTATCTGACCACTTGCAGTGACTTTTGCATTTGTATCAGCTCTCTGCCTGTGCTCTCGCAAAGCCTCTTAAAGCCAAATGGTCACCTTAACACTCTCTTAGCTTATTCCTCTCATTGTGGAAAGTTTGATATGTGATTTGCATGTTAATAAATAGTAGAAATTAAGATGGAAGAATAAAAAGACTTTTAATCGCCAAAAAAAGAAAAATTATATTTGTGATAATGTAGTATTCTAAATATTGTGGAGGGAAAAAAAAACAAGAAAATTGGGTAAAACAAAACAAATATCCTTATAAGTGCATGCCAAAACTTGGGGAAAAAAAGAAGTATAGATCCCTTAGGGCTAAATTGATGACAACTTATGTTGTAGCCAAGTGGTAATTTGTCACCGAATTGGCAATATCAAGTAGGTAGTAGAACATATGAGTTTAAAATTTAGGAGAAGACTGGCATATTGATACACACCTGTATTTGGGAGATTGAGACAAGAAGATCTCGAATTCAAGACTAGCCTCAGCAAGTTAGTGACATTGTGTTTCAAAGTAGAAATAAAGTGGGCTCATGGTGTAACTTGGAGGTAGAATGCCCCTGGATTCAATCCTCTGTACCAAAAAAAAAAAAAAATTAGGCAAGAAGGCTGGGCTAGACATATGAATTTTGGAGTCATGGGCATTTCAGTGGTATTTAAAAACAAGATGCTGGATGAGATCACCAAGAGAGGGAAGATAAAAGCAAAGATAAATCCAAGATCTCAGTGTTGGACTCTCCAACATTGGAGATTGGGCAGAGAAAGAAGTAGTAAAAGACTACAAAAAAAAAAAAAAAAGAACAAAATCATGTTATTTGCAGGGAAATGGAAGGAACTGGAAAACATTATGTTAAGTGAGATTAGCCAGTCACAAAGAGTAAAGAAGCATATGTTCTCCCTAATATGCGGATGGTAGGGAGAAGATGGGGCACAGGAGGGTCTCCATAGGAAAAGGAGAGATCCTCGATAAGCAAAGAAGTTGAATTAATTCCAGTAGATGCACAGGGCAGATGGACACTCTAACCACATGATGTACTTATACAATCATATCAAGGTCACTCACTGAACTGAACCTGAGGAGGAGGGAGGGCGAGGGAATGGGGTGGGAATTGGGGAAGGGGTCAAATGAGAATTGTGGAATTGTGTGCAAATATGTTGTTAACAACTTGTGCTTAACAAAGATGTATGCTACATTGCATGAATAACTACCAAAAAAAAAAAAAAGAAGAAGTAGTAAAAGGCCAGTAAAGTAAAAGAAAAACCAAGAGAATAGAGTGCCTAAGAAGCCAAATGATGAAAGTATTCAAGAAGGGAATGACCAACTATGTTAAATGCTGCTGATTAGAATGAGTCCATGAGAGAAATTGATGGTAAGAAAAGAGATGGATTGAATGAAAAATTAAATATTCATATATTTTAGAGTCAATCTTGAGGAACTTTTCTGAAAACAGAACAAAGAGCCGCAGATTAAAATACTTAATCACTTAGAATCAAGATAAATATTACAAATATTGATATATTACAAATATTGATGCCTACAGTATTTTTATACTTTTATTGGTGTATTATAGCCTTACATCATAATGTAGTTCACAGTGATAATGACATCCATGCACACAGCACTTGGTGGGCTTTCCCCCTGGCTCCCATCTCTCCCACTTTCCCATACAGCGTATTGAAATTGGCATTGGTATTCTCACATATGCACGTAATGTCAGTGGAAGTGTATTCTTCACTGATTGTCCCTCCCGTAGACCACCTCTCTCACTCCTTTAAGATGAAGCTTACAATCCGTCATTAACATATATATTTTTTGAACAGGCCAATAAGAGTCTTGCTCTAAATATTTATCTAAAATGTTCATATAATTAGGCCACAAAACCTCTTTCCAAAAATTTCAAAGAATTACTTTCCTAAAAACAGTTTTGTCTAACACAAGTGAAGTTAGAAACCAATTTAAAAAGTTAACAATGTCTGATGCAAATTTATTGGACATTTCTAAAAACTAATTGATCAAACAAAAAAAAACAAAATAAAAATGAGAAAATACTTCAAATTGAATGACAATGAAATGATGCTTATTAAAACTTGTAGAATGCAACTTAGGTAGTACTGAGATGGAAATTTATGTCATTAAATACTTATATTAAGACTAGAATAAAGTTGTAAATTATAGACCTTCAATTTAAGAAAGAGATATTTGCCTGGGGATATAGCTTAATGGTGGACTACTTGCCTAGCATGTGTAAGGTCATAGATCTCACACACCCATACACACACACACACACACACACGAGTGAAAAGAAATTCAATAAACTGTGTTATACACTGAATACTTGTGTTTCCCCCCAGAATTAATAATCCCCAATGTGATCATTTTTGGAGGTGGGGCCTTTGGGAGGTAATTAGGGTTTTATTATTTCATCAGGATGGGGTCCCCGTGAGGGGGTTAATGCCTTTAGAAAAAAAAAAGAGACACAGCATCTCTCCACAGTCTGCCATATAAAATAGCCATCCACAAGGCAGGAAGATTGCCTTCACCAGACAGTGGACCTATTGATGCCTTTGCTTGGACTCCCCAGGATTCAGATCTGTGAGAACTAAATGTTGGTCGTGTAAACGGCCCAGTGTCTGTGGTAATTTGTTAAAATAGCCTGATCTGACTTAAGATACACACCCTCTCCAAAAATAGAAAAAAAGGAATATTAAGATAAGAGCAAAAGCTTATTTTGTAGAAAGGAAAAATGCATTACCAAAAAAACCAAAGGCTGGATTGAGACTAGTAACTTTACAAACATTAACAAGTATTCATAAGAATTAGAGAAATTGAAACCTTAAACATTGATGATGGTAAGAATGTAATATGGTAGCCGGGCGTGGTGGCGCACGCTTGTAATCCCAGCATTCGGGAGGCTGAGACCGGAGGATCCGGGTTCGCGGCCAGCCTCAGCTACCTAGTGAGGCACTCCGCAACTTAGTGAGACTCGGTTTCAAAATAAAGAATAAAAAAATAGGGCTGGGGGTGTAGCTCGGAGGTAGAATGCCCCTGAGTTCAATCCCCAGTA